>VYZX01010987.1:0-19673 GCA_013401335.1 Brachypteracias leptosomus | reverse complement strand
TCCTAGATTTTTGTTTGCCTTGTTGTGTACCTTATTTTGAAATGCCAGCCACAAATCACAGCTAGGTGGAATGCTCAGTAAAGAGGTTTTGTTTCTTTGTCAGAGTAAACAACTTGTGCCAATATAAAAGCATTTTACCTAAATATCTTGGAAAAGAAGAAAAATGCATAGTAAAGGAGTATGGAAGGCATACTATTAAATGAACTTGGATTTCTGATGTTTCCGATGAGNAATTCATTTTCATTACATTTGAATTTCACTAGCAACTTCACTGGGAACTGAAGCAGTGAAACTGCACAGGTCACTGCAGGTAGCATTTTGAAAAATTACAGTGAGACTATTCATCAGGGTTTAGGAGAACTTAAGAGTGGAAAGAAGAATTAAGGAAGGCGATAGGGTTCAAAGCTCAGAAATTTTATTAGCAACTGTAACAGCATCTTCATTTCGGAGAGTCCTGTGACAAAGCTGCATGGAGAAAAAAGGTACTGTGGGAATAGGCAACACGACATGCTCTCTCGTAATGATTCTCAAGAACTCTGGGGAGCTCTTAAGAACTGACACATACCTGTATTTTGGGCAACCACTGCCCTAAAAACTGCATGTGTGACATATGATTTGGCTAATACTAGTTGCATTAGTCTGTATTTCTGCTGGACTCTTCCTAGCTGCAGTAAGGCTTACTTGCTCCGTTTGGATATGTTTATAGTCTTTCACTTCTGACAATTCTAATAATAAGAATTTTCCACTGGGATATGGCTCTCATGCTTTTACTGAACTTCAGGGTTCCCAGCACTGAAAACTGCAGCCATTAGATATCAAGATGACATTATATCTCATGACTACCAAAACATATCTTCTTTCTCTTGTAAAGTCAAGTGCAAAATTTGTGATGAGATCACTCTAGAATTAAATATACAGGTAAAGGAACAGTCCTAAACCCATGAAATGTTAGCCAAGCAAGGTATTTCATTTAAGTATGATATTTAAATTTTTAATTTTCTGAATTTGACTACTTCCATTCTTTGAATGGAATTTTGGGCAGTTAGTTTTTGTATCAGTTACAGCTGTACCTTTAAGTTTCTACAGTCGTCTCCTGAATAGCTTTCTAAAATACTGTGTGATGATTGAGAAGCTGTTCTGGAGTGTCAGCAGTTGAGTTTATAAAATAATTATTCCTTTTTACACACTATTAAAATGTTTTTTTTTCCCATTTATTTACTGTGATAGAAGTTTCGTTTACTGAATAAACAAGAAAATCAACAGCTACCTTATAAAAACAAAAAAATAAATTAAAAAAAAGTTCTGATGAGTGCCAATATACAAATTCAAACAAAAAAGAGCTCCATAAATTGAATTGATAACATGACCATAATGTTTCCAAAACAACCGTTAGGAAAACTGTGTCAAGGGGACACAGCAGAAAACTGTTTTTTTGTTGAAGTTCTGCTATAACTTTAGATATTCAGAATTGAACTAAGAGAGTAAAGTTCCGTGCGGAACCCTTTTCAATTCATAAAAATACAGAAAAACTTAGATTTTGTAAAAAAATCTAAAAATAGATTGATAAATTACTTTTATTAAGATACAGTTTAATATGAAGAAGAGTTGTGGGGTTTTTTTTGTTTTTAATAGATTATAGGAAAAGTGGATGAAAGATGGAATAATAAAAACTTATTTCAATCCTAAAAAGTAATACTTGTTTGCCTTCTGAAGTATTGCACATAAATAAGGCAGCCAAAAATAATTCATGTTAGGAATCCATTCAAGTATTTCTGTAATAAATCCAGGTAGTAAACAAAACATAACTTTCTGTATTTTGATTGTTGATCTCCCATTCATAAGGTAAATTGGTGAAACTTCCAAAAGAAAAGTAAAAGCCTTCAGGCAGGGAAAATAAATTCAAAAATAATCTAAATGTTTGTGGAATAAAACTCTATTTTACACTCGTGATTAAGGTAAATTTGTAACCTAAGGGATTTAAAAATTATTTTAAAATAAAAGCACAGATAATATCCACCTTTCACAATAATTTATCTTAAGAGTAAATCTCCTAAGTGTAAAAAAAAAGAAAAATATACTTGCCCAATTAGGTATCTTTGCCCTGTTTCTGTAGAAAGTTTCAGCAGTACCAGCAACGATACAATGCCCCCCTGTGGACATTTGTATTGCATTTAGATTCATCTTAAATCTATTTCTAATGAACAGATTCTGAATCACAGGGTGCGGGTAGATCTAAATGTACAACTACAACAACGCTTTTCATAGAAATTTGCACCATAAAATATAGATGAATGTAATTCCAAACATACTGTAGTTTTTCTGTTCCAACAAGTCCCAAGAGAAAAAAAAAAGGCATTGGTGTTGTAAATGTACATTTGTAAAGCCATACAGAAAGAGCAGCAGAACTTGGCATACATGAACCATATTTCAAGGCTTTGTTTTCTGTGTCTGATGCTCATTCACAGTTCAGAGAGCCATCCATGTATCTCTTTTTCTTCCCTCTCCTTTTTGGCCACATAACTCAAACCTGTATGTGACTACTACTAATAATCACTTGTTTCAACATGTCATAAACAGCATAATTCTGTAACAATCCATGGAAATAAAAAGATGATCTTTGGGCGCTGTCTTCTACAGAAGTCATAAAAGGTCATTCCATTCCTATGATTAAATTTGTTTTTTAGCTAAAATAAATATTTTTTTTCTTATCCAAACACCTACAGACATCCTGTGATCATCTCCTTTACTGAAGCTAAATTACCGCTTCCCATCCTTCCTCCACCTCTTTTTTTTTTTTACCTGATCATTCCACGTGAAGTCAGGAGCGATGTTCAGACGAACTCGGAGCACTGTGCGGGTAATTGGCTGAATCGTTGCTTCCATTATGATAGAGGGTATTTGATGGACACACTGTTTTACCTTTAACCCAATTTTAACATGATGCAGCATATGACCTGCCAAGAAAACATCGGGTGTAACAAATTTGCATTTCCAGGAAAAATAATACAACTCCGACTTTCAAATAGGCTTTTAGAGAGAAGTATTATTGCTTGCTTGTTCTGCTCTTAGATGCGTAAATGTCTGACTCTTCTCACCTGGCACGTCTGAATATTTTGTAATACTTAACTTGAATTAGCAATTTAGAGCCTAGAAAAAAATTAGTATTAACCCCCTTGTTTGCTATAACTAAAGGGTTAAAGTAACTATTAAGAATTCACACTGAAAACATCTTATGTCAAGCTCAATCCCTTTCCTTTACTGACTTTTTGACCAGCCTCTTGCCAAGCCATATAGTTCTTTTTTGAAGCATGAATACTGACCTTTCACTTAATGAAGGGCACACATTTGAAAGTCTACAATTCCTGTGTAGTGATTCAAGGCAGACAGAACACTTTTCATAAAACTGAATGAATATAGTGAATAGATTAAAAATGCATGCAACTAGTAAACATCTCACAGCAGCTCTGATCTTTCAGAATATATCAGGGTGTAATTCAGACAAAATAAAAACTAAAAGTTGCCCTATTTTTTATTTTCTATCACAGTCATGGTAACTAAGGCAATAAAGTGATTATATTAATTTTTAAAAAAAATTCCTACTTGTATTTTACAGCTGAAATTTCTGTTCCCTTGTTTTTCATTTTAAATATAAAACAAAGTATGTAGTAGTGATTACTTTTTTTTTCCTGAAAAATATTCCAACTTCTAGCTTATTTAGGAAAAGAAGGTTGATTTATCACAATTTCACTGAAATTGCTTATAGGATTATGTGGAGCATATTTTAGACTGAATTGTAATGGTTGTAAGTCCTCACTGTTAAAAGCTACCTTACAAATAGCTACTGATATTTTCTGATATTGCTATATGGTTTCTGTGCACACTTCCACACTTAAAAAAAGAGCAAAAAAAAAGAAAAGAAATCTGATTATTTGCATTATGTGCAAAGTGAGAAGCTGATACAAACTTGTTCTTGCTGCTGCATAGAATTTAGGAGCACAGCATCCTGCAATTGCTGATTTTTTTAATATTGACTAACTGCCTCTTTGTTTTTTCTTATTTAACAAACTGGCAGATTTTGCCTCATACAGGTGTTTTATCTATACTCTGAAGTAATGAATGGTGATCTTGCTTAAGAAGCAAATCCCTAATACAAAAGTTTGGACACATATTTAAACAGTTTAATTTGCAGTTGCTAAAGTAAGTGTACGTCCAGCAAGTGGATTATTAAAAACCAAACCATTTATATTCGTACAACTTGTTGATGTATGCAGTACTATAGCACACTTGCACAGTGACTGCTTCTGCAATTAGAGGTAAAACTTCAGAAACCACGAGTAGGTGCCAAATACTCAAAGATATGACTCAAGAAGCTTATGTAGGCAAGAACTTTTTCAAGCCAAAAAGTACTTTCTGTATCATAATGTGTGAGGTGAATTTCTGTGTTTGTACAGGACAGCACTGAGGTTTTGTACACTTAACTGCTAGGTGAAAATAAGGCTTGGTTACTAGATTTAGATTGGAAATTAGAAGGAAATTCTTCACTCTGAGGGTAGTGAGACACTGCCCAAGGAGGGTTGTGGATGCTCCATCCCTGGAGGTGTTCAAGGACAGGATGGATGGGGCCTTGAGCAACCTGCTCTAGGGGGAGGTGTCGCTACCATGGCAGGGGGGTTGGAACTAGATCATCTTTGAGGTCCCTTCCAACCCAAACCATTCTGAGGTTACATTGCAATAGCACATAGATTGTTCTTGACCAATTAATGGTCACTAGAATCTGGGATCTGTGCACACAACATGATTTTCATTCACTAGGACAGCATCTATCTGACGCTTTTATGACTCTCTAGGCCATAAGCGGAGCTAACCAGATAGGTCCTGTCTTTTTTGTTCTATCTCCAAGGTCACAATACCATTTAAAAAGGAAGACTGAAACTAGTCCTATGGAGTCAGTGAACAAGACAGCATGTGGAAGCTATGTTTTTCCCATTCCAACGTGGCTTTGAATCAAAATAAAAATAAGGTGGCTGCCAGGCACACACTTCCTTCACACCACTGGTGTCAGAAAGAGAGACTAGACAGGAAGAAGCGTGCCATCTGAAGTACTTCACAGAGATGCACAGATCAACTTGCTTTGATGTTTGTAAGGCTGAAGAACAGGAAATATGACATATAGTCAGCAATGACATGTTTTCACAGTGAAAGCCAAGCCTCATCTGCTTTTAAAATAAGTTAATATAAACCAAAAAGGGATATTTTGTAAGTGATACACTTTCTTCTTGTCAATACTAGTTCTACTATGTTGAGGGAAGCTAAACTAGTTTTGCATTTTAATACAAAACTGGCTTTTCTAAGGGCAGGTATAGGGGGATAGAAACATGAAAAAATTAAAAATAGAATATTAAGTACTAAAAAGACTGCACAAATACACTATAAATTAACAAAACAATAAAAAAGTGCTATAATGCTTCTGAATAGAAAAGCACAATAATGCTAGCACTTCAATTAAAATGTTCTATTTTTAATATATTTAAAATTGCTATATATTATAATGTACAGTTAATATATATATAAAATGTACATTATATATTATAATGCACAGTTAATGCTATATATTTTAATGTACAGCTTTTACAATTTTCTCATAGTCTTTTGGCTTATTAAATAAAAATACACCCTCTAATTCTGCAAACTTTTACATACTTATTCAACTTTTTCAAAGCGAAATTAAGCATGTAACAAAGTGTCCTAAGTTAGGAATGTAGTTCTCTTGTCAAATGAGAGAAATATCAAGTCAGAGTTCATAACTTCTAAAAAGCAGTGACTATGAATTGTACTTTTATTGTAAAATTAAGATGTGGTTTTTTTAATGGCAGTTGTTTCTCAACAACTTGTCAATAACAGGTGCAAAGAAAGCACAAAAAAGAAAAAATATACTAAGATAGGAAAAAGAAATACATTACAAACAAACATTTTTTTCCAACTTTAACCAGCTGGTTGACAGCTTATGCATAACAGTTTATACACACACACACTAGAAATTGTCACTATGTCTATCAGTAGGCTTGTGGATTTTCTCATTATCGAAGTGTCAAATCCTTTAGAAAATTCCATTAAGGTTTTGCTGCAATGATACTAGTGACAATGAATTCTCCATGTTCAATGAAAATTAATGCAGTATTTCAGAAGCAGACCATTTACTGATAGTATATCAGGACATAATAAACGGCTTTTATTCTTTTTCACGTTAATAGTATTTCAATAAAAAAAAAGGCCATATTTTGCCAACTGGCAAAAATAAACAGACCCCTTTTATAGTAGTGTATTACATAATGTGAGCAAGAAGGGAAGCATAGGTCAACATAAATATGTATATATATACATATATGTAAATACAGATCCACACCTATCTCAATTCCACACGTATTGTGGGGTTGGAAGGACATGGACTAGCTTTACCCTCAAAGATGTGTCCTGTGGAGACTGAATGAAATCTTTTTATTTGATATACCATAATACCACATTATATGTCTTTGTGGCTTCCAGACCTGAGTGGGTATATTAATGAATGGGTCAGATTTAGTTCTAACTGGCCCATTGGTTATTAATTAGTTTAAGCAGATTGGCATTGCTGATTTCTCACCTATTTCATCTTTTCTCATGTCCTTCATCTTGTCTATAGTGAGATTCTTCTCTTCCAACTTTGAGAGTACTGATGGTGGCAACACTGAGAACTGTCTCAAAGGGCTAACCCAGCCCCACAGCCGCTTGTCAATGACTTTGCTGAGATTCAGTAGTCGATATGTCATTGCAGGCCAGCGTTTCCTAAGGGCAATCTCAAAAAGAGCTCGAACAATACGAGCTGCATTCTGGAGAGTGAAAAAAAAAAGCAAAAATGTTGTAATACTTTCAAGTATTCTTTGTACAACAAAAAGGATCCCATAGACTCATCTTTGAGAAACCATAACAATAGATTTTTCTCTTCAAACATTCTTGAGAACTATTTTTTCCATCACTGTCTAGTGGCAGAACTACCTCATGATTACCTACAGAAATTATGAAAACAAACATGTTGAACAAATGAAAGTTGTAGTGGCAGGTCTGCCATAGAATTTTGATCACAGTTATGTTAACAGTAGGGAGTTCTAAATTTATTGCATCTCAATCACTTCTGAAACAAATTCACTTACCGTACTTAGTATCTTCCTCCTCCCCCCATATAATACACACCTGCAAACTCAGTTTGCATGAAAATTCAAGTTTTAATTTTTCACTTCAGTTGTGCTTCCATAACAGCATCCCATTTCACACCAAATTTCACAACATTTGCACAGAAGTTTAACAGTAGTGACATTTTTTTAACATGTTACTATCTTCTGAGACTATTGTATAACCAATCTGTATAAATCTGCTTTGGACTTGGAAAATTAACTATTAAAATAAGCTTGAATGAGGTCAGTCTTATCCTGAAAACGTAAGTTATGATATTCCTTTCATAAACTTATCAAGCTGTATTAGGAAGTTGTGGGTTTTTTGGTATTTTTTTTTTATTATGTCTGGATTAGCAATTCTGTTCTTGATTCATTGAATAGAGTACAATCATTTGTATGCTGGTTCTGCAATGCCAACAGAAATAAAAAATAGAAAATTATTTGTTCATGATAGGAAGCATATGTTAGTAAAGAAGCACATTTCTATTACTTAAAAAGGATGAACAATTTTCTTAATAGTCATTATCCAATTAAAACATTATCACAATTTGTAGCACTGGTTTCACATGTACAATTTATGAAGATTTGAGAAGACTGTGTTGCCTCACTAAAAATGTTATAATTGAAACAGACAAGTAAAAGCAATTGTCTTGAAAGCAAAGATTTAACGAATCATACTGAAAATGATCCTGCTGTGCGAAGTACCACAATTTCTATGATATGCATAATGAATTTTCTTATTTATACCCAAATGTGATACAAAATGTAAATGTAATGTTAGTATGAAAATCTTGCTAAGGAATATGTATATTTTTGAATATTTAACTCTCATCTTTAGCACCAACTAAATGAAATTTTACAAACAAATCTTTCAAAAATGTAGGGATGAGACAAAAATGATTCAATGCAACATTTTGCTGACTGTTAAAGAAAGGAAAAAATAAGACACATAGGATGGGTTAAAAGATAAAACTTTATAATCTATTTAAACATTCATTGTTGTTGCACATATTGTCTATGAACATTTTGTCACTTTGAGTTCTTTGAGACACAGAACTCTAAGCTTTAATGCAACACCCCTTTCTTTCTCAGGTGGGCTCTAGTTGTGTAAACAAGAACTATCAACCATTCAGGGGTCAAATCAAGCTGACAAACAAATATATAGACTGATGTAAATTTGCATGATTACATCCAGCAGTTAAATTATAATACATCTTTCTTGTGTAAACCAAGGTATGTGAATAAAACACAAATTATGATTTGTGGAATGAAGTATAAAAGTATATAAAACATAAAAGTGGATTGCAATAGTTTTCCAGATTTAGAAGAAAACCCAGCAAGTTAAGAATAACATTTTCATGCAATTATGGTTAGAAATACTAAAGATAATAAGATTACAGGGGTAACACAAACAAAAAAGACACTCATAACTAATAAAAAAATGCAACAGTCTCCCAAGGTAGGCTTTTACAAATCTTTTCTACTTAACTGTTATACCACACACATGCACACACAGAGCTCTTATTTTCAAATCAATTTGCGTAAAAGTGTACAAAGAAGTTGCAGATCAAGGCCTACTTATATAACTGTAATATCTGTGAGAATGAAAACAGCAGAAGACAAGCAACAGATATGCAAAAAATGCTATTTTTACCTGTGCAACATATGCAGAATCTGAAATAAGAGAGAAGCTGTCCATCTCCCCTCTGCTAATATATGTTTGAAGGAGTATATTAATTTTTCCATAATTGTTTTCCACACCTCCTGGAGCAGGAAGTTCACAGAAATCATTCAGTAAGGTATCCAGCTCTTCTATTTCTTCTTCTCTTACCTAAAACACAATTATACATTATGAAGAGGCTGGAGCAATTTGATAAAAATTTTTACACTGAAATCAAATTTTCCTTATAACATAGTTACATTATTTTTAAATTGAGTCTCTCATTTTAAGGAAAAAAAAAAAAAGATGAAAAAAGCAACAAACCCACATCTTCCTCAATGTAGCTAATAGACCATAATTGAAACTATCTTAATAGTGACACAATTACATTTTATTATTCATCACCATCTATTAAGGTTGCCATTGACATACAAAAATTTGATATGCCACAAAAATTGAATCTTCTGACCCTACCATCCTTCGTTTGATGAGATTTCATTTTTTATTTGACCAGAGTAAAACCTCTGTCCATCTGGATTAGGGCAATCTTGAATTAACATTAAATGTACTCATTATAGTTACATAGTTTGCATATGGCATAATACATTTTTAACTCAAAACTGTGAAGTACTATGAATCATGATATTAAAATTTTCACTGTTAATAAGATTAAGTCTTAATATGAGTAAAGAAATATTCGTATCTATGGTTTGAATAATGCATAACATTTCACATTCTAACTGATGACCTTACATGGCAAAACCAGCATAAATCTACATATTCTTTGATTTACTGATAGTCTGTTAGTGTAAAACTTATTTAAAGAGGGTAAATGTCCCTGCAGGGAACCAGCTGAAAGTAATTTTCTTTTGGACCTGACTACCTGACATACAAAAGACCCTAAGACAATTGGGTTAAAATCCCCAGCTATCCAGCCAGTGGTCCTACAGGAAAGAAAAAGATGAAGGACACAACCATCACAAATGACTCCAGTGTGAGGAGAATATTATGCTCTGCTTACAGCTGCATTTTTGATATTCCTTTCTGCTCTTGAACAGCACAGTAACAGTACAGGTCAAATCCAGATCTATATTTCAGCTACTAGTGACTTATCTATCTCAAATACAGAGTTTTTAGAGGCATTATGGTGACAGGATTCATATTAAGAAAAGTCAGAGTTTGTATCATATAGAGGGGTAAATCCCAAGTTATTCTTGTGAAAAATTTAACATTAAGAGCTGCAAAACAACCTAATCACAACAAATGGGAAATGGTGATACTATACCATGTAGATCTGAGAAAGCAAACTAGGAAAACTATGGTTTAGTCAAGAAACATCACTACTAACTTTATTACAAACACAGAAATATATCACGTCATATTTTCTGTATGCTTTCCTTTTAAATATCCAATTACACTAAATTTAGACCTAGCAAAGCAGTATCACTAGCATAAAAAAACGCCTTCTAGTTTGGAAAATATTCCATGTGTCACTGTGAAACCTCATTGCTTATTATCTTCTATAATAGAAGGGATAATAGCAAAATAGGATTTCTCCATTAGATAAAGAGATGGTAATACTTGGACAATGTGTGCAAATCTGTAAATATGGAGATGTTGAGGGATTCACGTTGCCAGTCCACAGAGCCAGGTGAATGAGAGCCAGCTCTGATCAGAAAGTTCTACAATTGTGGTAAAATGGCAATGAGCCCGAGCTAATAAACCCCGTGGAGTCTGGCTCGCACCTCTCTGAGATGGAAGCTTGGGCAAACAAGCTCATGTCGGCCTGCAATGAATTGTATTGTGTCCTACCCACATGGGAGGCCAAAAGAGAGCAGAATTGAACTGAGCATGACAGTACAGTAATCATCTAGCCTGCACAACAAAATTTGTTACGAGTTTCTAGATTGCAAATTTGAAAATAATTTATTGTTCTGCTAATCTAATACTGTTCCCTGTATGAAGTGTATCACAGAATTAACTTTGGTGAGTCCTTCCTCATTTCTGATAAAGCAAATTGTTCAGGGAGACATAGAATCATCTAGTAACGGTTTAAAATTCAAACAGGAAAAACTCTCTCATCCATGGTTGCATCATTCTAATGGACACTTATCTTCACCTGTTAATAACTGAGGAGCTGAAAAGTTCTTAAAAGCATTTAAAAGGAATCCCCAAAGATCCATAACTAGTCATTAAATGTGCACTGTAGTTCAAGCTGAACTACTTATAAATCTGAGTGAGAGTATATATAGTTTTCTGCAATTATGCCTACTTAGAAAACATTTTATAATGGTGCTTAATATTTAACAAAACTTTGGTCTGTAGACATTATTTATGGAGTGAGTACTATGAAGTGTCTAGTTCTAAGACATTATTTGTATGAAAGGATACAACTTTACCTTTATCTGTTCAAATTCTTCAGCTTTTGATACTATAGCAAGAATATCGCCTTCTGTTTTATGAGCATCAAACAATTCATTGAAAGTCTATTAAAAATAAAGTGAATTAACACCAAAAATAAGAAAAATACATATAGCACAAAATAAAGAAATATTATCCGAGATTTTAAAAGGGATATAAGGTTCAAGTGTAAGTTAATGGAAGATCAGAATGATACCATTTAAACAGGAATAATTTCAGCACTTTCAGAAAGCAGACCCTTGAAACCTGGGACTCCAAAATTGAGAAACATGCAATCTGTGGCCATTTCGGAAAAAATCTAAGACATACTTGAGTGAATAAACATGTGAGACTAATTATAAATAGTGACAGTAAACAGTTAAAAATTACTAATGCCAAACCTCCAGCTTTTATTCAGGAAAAAGATTTATTTCCTACAGAAGAAAGGTTTTTAAATTAAAGAGTACATCAAATCCAGTACTATAAAGTTTTGTAGAAATGCATCTTCCTTACACATTTACAACACAACCTGCTTACAGTGCCAAAAGTTGCTTAGGGTTGGAAACTTGATAGGATTTTCATGCAGAAAAACCTTTCTGTTATCACTCTATACTTGAACATGCTGTCATGTACCAATGGCTGCACACACTGTTGATAGCAAAATGTTTCTTATTCACTTAAAAGAAGGCAGAGACTATAGAAATTTCAAATCTATTTTCACAGCAAGTCCAATTTTTCAGTATTGCTTTATACTTTCTTTTTCCTATTTCCTCTTTCCCAACTTCAGTAAATATGATTTGAAAATATATTGAACAAATTAGCTACATATTCTGCAATATCTTACAATTATTTTAGGTATAGGTTCAAAAAGAAGGAGAAAACCCCAGAAATAGAACATCATATTTTACCTCTATAGTATTGTATTTAATATAGTAGTGGCTAGCAGTTCTGCCTAAATCTGTTGAAGAAAAGAAGCCAGTTCGTTCTTCAAAGCGAATCATGCGGGCTTTGTCCAGTTTTCTGCCGACTTCAATTACCAATTGTTCTCTGTGCTTTTCTAGAACTGGATCCATCTAGACACAAACCACACACGTTTATTTGTATAAAATAAAAAAATAGTGTTAAATAAATATTTTTTTGGAGATAACCTAGTCAAGCAGAGCCAGAAATCAAATCAAAGGAAGGTAAAGTTATTAAGTCAAGATTTTTCTCACTAACAACAGTTACATTGACATTATTGACCAAAAATTGTCTGTACAGGACAAAGTAATCACAACAATATATTTTTTATGATGCCTCATGACTACTAGTATAATGTAGACCAATATTACTTATGAAACAGTAGCATGATGATGAAATAAATTTATACTGAAGTTTTTAAAAGAAATTTTAATGATAACATATTCTTCATTAAATTATCACTCCACAAAACCATGTTATCTTACAGTAACTTTTACTTATGAAAATGGCTCAAAATATACCTTGCCTGGGTATCTGACATAAGGACGGCTTTAATTTTATTAATTGGCTTAAAATTGGATGGCTGAAATGTTTACTAGCAAAAAAACTCTAACATCCTGAAATGCTTTGGTTATGTCAGCTGGGATATTCTAATTATTGAGAATAGCTATAGATGTGCCATATAAACATTCATGTTAAAAGCACACAAGGAGCTTGCTGTGCCCAACACCACTTCTATTCATATCAAAGTTCAGGAACTTGAGAATTTTGTCCAAGTAATAACATACATTATCTCATCAGTACAGACAAGGCTGGGCAAAACTCCCATCTGAGTAGGACTGCTGTATAATTGTGTATTCCCAAATCACACACCTGGGATACCCAGACTGACAGGGATGGATGAAAAGGGATTCATAGTCATGTTAACCCTGTGGTGTATGTGCACTTAAGATATGGCTCTAATTACACAAGCAAAGATTAGTCACCACATTTGAAAAGACTGAAACAGTGTTCTAGTCCACAGGCAGCTTTCTTATTTCAGGTCTTTTGTAGTTCAGATTTCCTACAGAGTAAGTCTTACCAGCTCTCTTAGTAAATCTGCACCAGATATAGATAACCAAGACGAAAAAAAGAGCAGGCTTTAAGAACTGTTATGCCTTAGTTTGCTCTGGTTTTCCTTGGGCCAGGATTCAGTTTCAGCTTTGTGCTGAAGTGCTTCATTCTCATGCTCAGTGAAGCTGTAGACGAACACGGCCATCTCCACAAAGCAGCTGCAGCCTAGTTCCTAATATTCCCTGTCTATAACAGTCACTCTGAAGCTGTTTCTCCTTAGTTATGGCTTGCCTTAGTTTCAAGTCAAAAGCTAAGATGGCAAAGGTCTAGAGTGTTTTTCTCAATAGTAAGTTATGCATGGAGGTCAGATTTCAGAGCAGAGGTGGTAAAAAAAAAAGTGATCAGGATGCCAGATGTTTAGCATTTCTTAAAACTAAAGAGGAGGGAATCAAAATGCTTCCCTGCTCCTTTGGCAGTCCAAAATACCTGCCAATATTTAGCCTTAAATATAAAAAAGCTAAAGCTGGAACAGTAGACTAACATTTTTTACAAATATAAAGGTTTTCACTTTAAAGGAAAGGTCACCAACTTGAAAAGGCTGTGAAACAATATTTCAGTCTAAATAACCCATAGTTAGCACCCTTCTTGTTGAACTTGCATAATCAGAAATCCCAAAGAGTAAAAGATCCAGCCTAGAACAGCTTTAAGCCATGCTCTTAAAAGTGAGCCTTGGCATGTCCACAGCAAGAAACTGAGCAGGCCTGAAGTATACATATGGAAATTTAAGAATGCATGATAAAGTACATTATTATTCACAATGTTTTCTCTAGCTGAGAGAAGAGTTGGTGACAAGCTCCTCTAACTTTTACATATATTGGAAACACAAACATATGGCTTAAAAGTTTGGTTAACTGTGGGAACACCAAAGAGTGGAATTAAAAAGATGAGAAAACAGACAATGGGATTATCTTAGAAAAAAACCAGTCACCTTTTCCTTGGAACCCTGAAAGGATGAGGACATGTCTCTAATTCATACCACAGTCTTCACTAATATGACACTCATATTTGCTCCACTTTTTCCTTCCACTCTTTGTTTCTTCTTGCTGCTCATCATAAATTTTGGTCATTTTCCCAACTCAGTAAAAGGCATTATTAGCACTTCTGGCAAACAACTTGAAAAATCACAAATCAAAGCAGTGGGCCTGGAGTAGCCCACTCCTGGGCACAGCCCAGAAATGGGCTAGTAATATCCCGGGGGGAACACGGGTGCAGAATGTGCTGGTGCATGGCAGGTGCATGCTTGCCCTGGTCTCCCTGTGCAGCACCACACACTCCTTTTGCGTGGACAGGCTGGACCTTTTGTGCCCCAAAGTAATTATTGGATGTGATGAGCACCCATGGAAAGGGAAAGCAGAAGGAGTCTGTATCTTCTCAGCCCCACCAAACAGCTGGGAAGTCTGACCCATGATGGTTATGCAGATATATGGATTCTGAGTGGGTAACATTGACCATCAGCCAAACCACAGATAGAAATTGGCACACTGCAATATTACTAAGAAACAATAAAATACCAATTATAAAAATTGGATACCTATAATCAGGACAGAAGGAATAGAATGTCCTGAGTGAGAAAATCTGTGCCCGCATCTGGCACTATACCATCCGCATACTGTCTGTAACACATTATCTTTGAAGTTTGGAACTGGTTTATCTAGAAAATAAGAGTATTGGCATTGGTTTTGTTCCTACATGAATGGATAGCACTTCAAATTGATATAATTTGTTACTGCCATAGCACAAAAATAGGAATGTCTATTATTAGCACATCAAAGCAGAAGGAGTTAAAGAAGGTTAGTGGATGGAAAAGACAAGTGCTGGCAGTCTCTACTTTCTCAGCAGCTGAATAAAAATACAAAAGCAAGGGGAGGGGAAGCAACTCTTGTTCATTATTTTTTAAATTAATAAAAAATATTTCTCTTAGTATTTTATTACTTTTTTTTTCACCAGTTATTACCACCATGGTTGTATGTTTTTTAATCTAAAATTTGTTAATAACACTGGTCAAAAATACCTGGTGAAAAAAAAAACCGGAACTTATAGGAATGGGACACCACCACTCTTCTCACTAGGAAAGCAATTTTTGCTTTTAATTTATCTATTACTTTGTGATTTGTGTTATATAGTGTTATATTAACATGTGGCAATGTACTGTAAGGCTTTTTATAGAAAACAGATTTGAGAGGATCCGAGGTCTAAAGGTGTCTGAAGAAGCCTGCTTAAGAATAGCCAACCTACTTCCACTGCAGCTTCCACTATCAGATGCAAAAGCTATCCAAAAAATATCTCCTGATATATCTCTACATGTTACAATGGCCATAACAACAAACTATGTTAACACTAAATGCTTATAAACAGCTGTACAGAAAAAAGTAACAATATTTAGATAACCTGTAATCTATTACACTTCCTAAAAATTACAGAAAAAGAAAAAAACCTCATGTAACTGTGCCCTGATGGAACCCTTCCAAATAAAGAAAAAAATATCAAAACAAATGAATAAAAATATCTTGGCATTAGTATACCAGAAGAAATAATAATAATAAAAAACCTAATTAAATATGTCATTTAATAAGTTATAATAAATCATGGGATGAAACTTTCTAGAAGAAAAGCCTGATGGGGGCAGGAGAGAAAGCAAGCAACTCAAGAACGCTTTATTTTATCATTTTTATCTAGCCTAGAAAATGGAAACACTGACAATAGGCTAAGTTACAGTAACTGCCTGATAAGAGTGAACGTTGTCCTTTGGAGGATAACTTGGCCAGTTAAAATGTATTTTTATGTGAACAGAAGGGGCCTCTTAATTTAGTGTTAAAAATACTCTGCCACAGAAAATATCTTCCTTTTTTCTAAGCACTTTTAAAAGAATTGCTGATGTCAGGTTAAGTAGAAATAGCAAATATTTATCCTCACATCAGGGAAGGATTAGGGACGCAGAGCAGGTTACAGATTTTTTTAAAATGCATTTTATACCTGATAAGCTTTGTGACTGATGCCATATACTAATGGATTTGCTCTCATCCGTACATAAAGATAAGTGTAACTTATCCACTTTACTGCTTCTTCCACATTAGTTACTGTTCCAAGAGCAATCTGGAAATAGGAAAAGAGACAAAATTAAATGTATATGTTACAGCTGAACATGAGTATTTGGCTAAAAACATATGGAATTCAGAGCATTAGCATTAGATTAAAGAAAGTGTCAGTATGTTTCCAACTTAAATTATTTTAAAATAATCAAAGGATGATAACTGGAACCATTTACACACCTTCATCTTATGAACATCTAATAACATGGTATGTTCTGTGACGTAATATTATAGAAACAGTGACCCACATGATATTTCCAACACCACTTACAGTTTTTATAAGTAAAAGATGATACCAAGCAAGGTTGTTACAAAAAAAAAAAAGACAAAACAACATAATTTTTCAGTGAACATGATAAGGGTAATTGAAAGAAAAGTACCTTTGGAAAAAAATAAATCTACCTTTAAAAGATTAATTTTTCATATCAATATAAAAGCACTTTCTGGTTCAAGTCCTAAATCTTTAGGATTTTCTTCATCACACTCTCATACTTGGCAATCTGTTTATATACAGGTTTTACAAATAGTTTTCCCCTTTTGTTTCCGGCAAGTCAAACATTCAAGTATCTGCCACATTTTTGTTATATTAAAACATAACAAAATTGAACAGGTAATATGGACATATTTACTTGTTTACTTATTTATTTTTCAAGGCTAAATCAGGTACACCAAAACAGTTTTTTTACTAAGTGACTTTTTTTGCCAATTCAGTAGCTTTATCACCAAATGATTTACCACACACATATTTTTATTTGATAGCTTTAGCTCTGTTTTGTATTGGTTACATTCACGAGAAGCATGAGAAACATTTTACTGCTTAATTCCAGTTAACCTGATTTTACCAGGAGAATTTAATATTTCCTGCATGTTCTATGAAAAGACGTTTTTTGTCCGTTGCTGTTTAAAACAGGCAAAAGTCCCTCTTACTGAATTTTTGTGATCCTTTACTACATTTTTCAAGTTATTTTCGTTTTATTGGTGTTTGGATTTCATATAAACATTCCACATGACTTGGCAAAAATAGAAAAACCCAACCTATACAACTGAAAGCGATTTCACATGCTTGTTCAGATCTAAGTATCTAGACCTTAATAATAATATAGATTTTTTTTTTTGAAATAACATAAATATCTAGTAAAAATAATAATGTAAGGCAAATCTGCCTTGAGTTAACTTAAATCCAGCAAAATCTTGTTGATATCAATGACTAATAGCATGGAGTAACCCCAAGCTTTGTCTCACACATTTTTCAAGTGATATTTTGTTCAACAGCATAAAGAGGCCGAGGGAAGCCCCATTGTGTTGTTTTTCAAAGTATATAGCTACATAACGCACTGAAGTAGCTACAAAAGCATTTGGTTCATCATGGACTACTACAGGGGAAACATCTAATACAGTTATTATTACTCAATTTGCTACCCAGGTTAATTTCAGCATTTGGTTTCTTTCCACGATTCAAATATCTTTCATTGCACAACTTGAAATAGCATAACAATATAGTGCAATAGTAACATTTGCCCCCAACCAACCACTTTCACAATCACAAACCCATAGAATTTTCATTACCGAGGATGGTGAAGTCTGACAATTAAAACAACAAAAAAATCCCACTTTATTTTTTTGCTTCATTTGTTCAAACACCTGATTGTATTCCTTACAAATTACTTATTTTCATAAGTTCAAAGTAAAACTGGGGTGTGTGGGGGGAAGTGATTACAAAATACAGTTTGGTTTCAGAAATGGTACTGAAATCTAATACTGAGCTTTTCTTCCCTCAGCTTTAATGAATATTCACTTAAATGAATATGGAGACAAAAAAAAGGCAACTTCTAAATATTTGCTGCCATCTAGTGTTCAAGTAAAGTTCTTACGGATTGTTTGAAAATGTATAGCTTTCAAAACAGTATGAATGACAAAAGCTGTTTTATTAATACAAACACTTAAGAGTAATTATGGAATTACTTACAAAGTTAGGAGAGGACCTCTGTCATGACTTAAGATATGTGGTATAAAATCAATAAATAGACAAGGTGATACTTAATTAAAATAAAATAAAAAAATTCTAAATTTTCTAGCATTTCCTCAGTCATGTATAACGTACTTAGTTACAGATGGAATAACCAATGAGTAGAAATATTTACTATGTTGACACTGTACTGTTTCATTGTACCAGCTGTCATAAACACTTTTCTTAAAAATCTGTAAAAATACAAATGTGTTGCACTCACCCAATGAAAACTTAAGTACTACATTAATCAAACCCACTGCATCATTTTAAATGAAAAGAATCATCAGCATCACAAATTTTCAACTAATTGTTCAATGGCTGATGTCACTATTACTGAGTGATGTGCTTAGTAGTTTGCATTTTCATTTAATTTATTTTTTTTTTACAAACAGTATCCCACAGGCTTTTATCAAGTTCAACAGTATTTCAGAGGAGGTGTTTTTGATTTTAAAAAAAGTGTGAACAGATATAAGTAGCACAGGTTTTTTGAGGTAGTTTTTGAACAATGAAGTTTTTCCCTCTGGTATTTCTATACAGATTAGAAAAGGGCATAAAAATATTACTGATAATACAGACTATATATATTATATAATAGAATGTAATATCCCGTATTCTTTTACTTAAGAATGTTAGTTGCTATTATATTTGTATAATTGAGTCAGATTACAGGGATGAAAAATTTCTATAAATTAAGCAAATATTTGTTGTTAAGGTAAGAGAGCGAGGAATCTTTCAATAACATGATAAGCAATTATTTGTTTTGGAAACCAGTGTATTTTGAATTACCATTTCAGCATCTGAAGTGATTATGGTCTTATTCCTGTACGGCTTTTGAAATAATTTCTTAATGCTACTAGAATTGTCCCAAGTGGGACAGAATCTCAGTCACATGTGACCAAATGAGTATTTATAGCTGAACAACATCAGAGTTGTCATTACGTGTTAACTCCAAACAACTTGTCTTCTGCACACAGCAGAAGAAGGTGAGGGGAGAAGGGATGAGGTGTCATGAGCCCTGGAGATGCACAGAGAAAACTCCAGTTCCCCATAGCCTTAACTTTGCCCCATATCCAAATTAGCAGTTCAGTCACCTAGATCCTGAGTTTTGGAAGGGCTTTGAAGGAGTTCTCAGAACCACAATAGTTGCCCACTCATTCAACATAAAAATAGATTAAGAGGTTTGTCCAAACTAAACAAGTCACCACCTTTTACATTCCTGACTTCACAATAAAATC
>VYZX01010985.1:19023-48515 GCA_013401335.1 Brachypteracias leptosomus | reverse complement strand
GGCAGAATCTCCTCTCTCCACCTGCTGTCCATGCTGATTTGGGTGCAGCCCAGAATGCAGTTGGGCTTCTCCATATACAGAAGGCTCAAAACCTTGGCAGCTTTGATCCTTAAAGGAACCCAGCCAGCAGTTAGGAAGTGCCTAGCAGGTGAGAAGTATTCCTCAATCATGGGAGCAGAGAGACCCTTAGTCCAAGCACACTTGAAGCAACATCCACACCCACACTAGAAACTGAAACTGGTCCAAAATTTAGCTACTGTTCTTCTCCGGGGATTTTCATCACTGGGAACCCAACACCAGCACCCTAGGATCTACTTTCCAGATGCTGGCTGTAAGCTTCAGAAAACTTTTGTGTTCTGGGGATTTAACCAGTCGAATGAACCTCCTCTTTCACAGCTCTGCTGGGCATCAATTTAGCAGAACAGCAGTTTAAAGGAAGAGGTGCTTGAGCAGCCAGAGAATCTCATTCCCAAAGCCAGATCTACTTGTTTATAAACCAAAAGAAACTCCCCATGCAGTGACAAGTGGAGAGTTGGACAAAGCAGCCATATGAGACGATCACCATGTACCTGTGAAACTCATGTACTTCTGGCTGTTGGAGATCTTCTTGGAGTTGTAGAACTCCAACACGTCCAGCACTGCCTGGGGGTTCTTCTTCTGCTCCGACTTGGTGATGTTGGAAGTCTGCAGTAAACGTGCCCATTGCTCGGGCATTCCCTGTGGGGACAGGAACCTTCTTAGCTCACAGTTAGCTAAGCGAGATTCACAGCACACACCTGCTATTGGGGTTCTGCCACAGCTCCTGGGGTTATGGAGAAGAGGAGAGGGGAGGAGAGGGGAGGAGGGGATGGTACACACATATTTACACGTATCCAAGAAAGACTATAGCAGTAACTAACACTGTATAGCATCTAGTGCAATGGACACGCAACATTCATTTGGGTCTTCTTATAGCACTAGAATTCTTTGTGATCACAGAATCCCAGCATGGTAGGGGTGGGAAGGGACCTCTGGAGATCATCTTGTCCAATCCTCCTGCTAAAGCAGGATCACCCAGAGCAGGGTGTCCAGGATCGTGTCCAGGTGGGTTTGGAATCTCTCCAGAGAAGGAGACTCCACAACCTCTCTGGGCAGCCTGGGCCAGGTTCTGTCACCTTCACAGGAAAACATTTTTCCTGAAGTTGAGGTGGAACTCCCTGTGTTCCAGTTTGTGCCCATTGCCCCTTGTCCTATCTCTGGGCACTACTGACAAGAGTCTGTCCCCATCCTCTTGACACCCACCCTTTAGATATTGATAAGCCTTGAGAAGATCCCCCCCTCAGTGTTCTCAAGGCTGAACAGCCCCAGTTTTCTCAGCCCTTCCTGGTGGTTTGGTGTCTATTGTAACCAGAGCTGGAAAAGCAGAGATGTCAACTTCACACATGAAGCCCAGAATTTCATTACAGGGTCATCATTTCAGCCAGGAAATGAATACCTCTGGAGCACAACCTGACTTGTACCTTTCATGGTTAGCAAGAGTAAGAGTTTGTACAGACAAAGTGACAAGTGACTGGGATCCTGTATCAGTAAAGTTGCCCTCCCTGTTCAAAGGGGTGGCTGGACACCCCACTCAGGTAATGTCCCACTGGTACCTGCAGGTTAACTTGGGCAAGTCTAGAGGAGACAGGCAAAACTCAACTGGACGTGATTCAGGTGAGCAGAGTGAAGTCCCTGAAAAAGCAGCTTATTAAAGAGATGTAAAATCAGCTTGGTCTCAAACAACTTCCACTGCTATCAAGACTATCTTGTAATCAAAGTAAGAAGAGTAATATGATGATAAATATAGATTCATAGAATCATTAAGGTTAAAAAGACCTCTAAGATCATCAAGTCCAACCATCAGCCCAAACACTACCACAACCACTAAACCATTTCCTGAAGTGACACATCTACATGGTTTTTGAGCACCTTCAGGGATGGTGACTCCACCACTTCCCTGGGCAGCCTGTTCCAATGTTTGACAACTCTTCCAGTAAAGAAATTTTTCCCAATATCCAACCTAAACCTCCCCTGGCATAACTTGAGGCCATTTTCTCTTGTCCTATCACTTGTTACTTGGGAGAAGAGACCAACACCCACTTCTCTACAACCTCCTTTCTGGGAGTTGTAGAGAGCAATAAGGTCTCCTCTCAGCCTTCTCTTCTCCTGACTAAACAGTCCCAGGTCCCTCAGCTGCTCTTCATAAGACATATTCTCCAGACTCCCCCATATGACTCTATGGTTGGACTAGATGATCTTAAAGATCTTTTCCAACCTAAATGATTCTATGAAATACAGCTCTATCTTCATAGTATTTTGCAAGACTTCTGGGCTTCTGACATTTAGCCTTAGGATAGTACTAAGATATTCTGTCATAAGTAGCTATTCACAGCTGTGAGTCTCCTAAAAGGGAACTCTCTGAGCCCCACATGGTGGATGCCAATGATGCTGTGATGCTGTAGACCTCATCCAGCTCTAGAAGAGGAAGGGAGGAGAGATATATCATATTTTGCTGTTCACATCAGCCAAAAAAACAGTAAAAGAAAAGTTTGCTGCCAGCTGGGGCTCCTGGGATGTGCCAAGTTTGACAAACAGTCTCTCATCAGGAATTAGTGGGTAACCTCTGCAGATGGGTTTCAAAGGAGATCAGACTAGATGATGGTAATAGCCTCTCCAGCATTACTATATAAAAGATTAATGGGTCCTGGCTCCTCCAAGCAATAAACCAAACCACATCGTTCTCTTTTCCTCCAGATTCACTTACTGTGAACTCTCCTGTGACTGCATCAAACCCCACGTGAATCGTGTGCTCAAAGTCTGAAGGGAGCGAGATCTCCGGCCGCTCTTTCTCTTTCTTTTTATTGGCTGGAAGAGACAACAACAACAAATTCATAAATCCAGCAAGCATTAAAATCTCCCCAATTGCTTCTAATTTACTCACCCAACCACACACCCCTCTTGCTAGTCAGAGAATTTTAGGGGCAGACGAACAAGTTTTAAAAGTTTGTAACCTCACTTCAGAGAAGCCACAGTGAGGGGATGACAAAAATCAAAGTTCTGTAGCACAGGACAAGCCTAAGTCAAGGAAATTTTGGGTATGTCAGGTATTAACTGGTAGGGCTCAACAACACAAGAGCTATTTACCTAAAATATTCACTCAATCTTATACAGGTCAGGGTCAAAAGCATTAGAGCAGCAGTGAGTGGAAGCCATGTGGTTTTCAACACATTCTTTAATGCATTGCTTTAACCAACTTGAAAGAAATAAAATTATGTGTTGTTTAATATATACTCATCTCTCATATTAAGACTGGGACAAAATTAACTTATAAATTGCTTATAAATTGCTTCCTTCATCCCACTTCCTCAAAAGTTTATGAGGAAAACCAAATATAACACGTGAGCTTCTGCTACAAAATCTTTCATGAGCAAAACCATTTATATTTTTTTCTGCTCACACAAGGAACCAAACATGGTTTTAATAACAAGCTTTGAAGGCACAGAGCAAGAAGGCAGAATCTGGCAGGTGAGGAGCAGAAGTCATGAAGAAACAGGAAAGGAAATAAATCAAAGCAGATGCACCCAGCAAATGTTAAAGCCAGGTCTTCAAACAAGATTATCATTATGCCTTGGATTAAGTTCATCCATATTTATGACATATTAAGGACTCCATCTTCCTTCTAATATTTACTGTATTCAAGAAATTGAGATCAGTTTCACAGAATCATGGAACAGTTTGGGCTGGAAGGGACCTCCAAAGGTCATTTAGTCCAACCCCCCTACAATAAGCAGGGACATCTCTAACTAGGGCAGGTTGCTCAGAGCCCCATCAAGCCCGACCTTGAATGTCTCCAGGGATGGGGCCTCCACCACCTCTCTGGGCCACCTGTTCCAGTGATCCACCACCATTTAAAGAAGTTTAAGGAAGAACAATGTTCTACTTGAATTTGCTGCTGCTTGTAGAGCCAGGAGATTTGTTTCATGGCTGACATTCCCCAGTGCATTTTTGGCATCACAAACACCAAACCTCAGGTATTTCAGCAACCTGGGAGGCTAATGCTCAACATCACAATTATTTAAGATGCTGCTGGTGGTTGGTTGTGTAGAGATGGTCAGGGCTTGCCCCAAAGGGCCAAATCCTGTCTCCTTCAGTGCCAGCTCTGGCATTGCCCTGGTTCATCACCGAGTTGCTGTTGCAAAGTAATTCTGGAGAAAGAAAAGGATCAGGTGCTCCATGGGACACAGAGATGGAAGAGATTGCTTTTGATCCCTCTTTCAAACAAAAGGGATGGAGGAAGCTGAACGGCAGAAGAGAGACAGAGTTGCCAAGGGAAAGGAGGAGAGAAAGAGGTAATGCTGGAGGAGCCAGGACAGAGCAGGGAGCTAGAAGGAGACTGAAGCAGCTGCTGTTCAGCAGATGGTGAGCATCTGCAGCACGGAGGCCTGCCAAGGAAGGAGAAGCAGCTGCATCCAGCAGGTACCCAGAAAAAGCTGCATGCACTAGTGGTGGATGGAAAACAAGAGGAAAAGAGATGCAGAGAGAGCCATCAGAGACATCTTGTTCTATAGGCCTGTCTGAGGGGTCAGGAGCCAGAGTAAGGTGTCAGCTCAGCCTAGAAACCCATCACTCAGGTGAGAAAGTATCACAGAATCCCAGCATGGTAGGGGTTGGAAGGAACCTCTGGAGATCATCTCATCCAACCCCCCTGGCAAAGCAGGGTGACCCAGAGCAGGGTGCCCAGGGTCACGTCCAGGTGGGTTTTGAAACTCTCCAGAGAAGGAGACTCCACAACCTCTCTGGGCAGCCTGGGCCAGGCTCTGGCACCCTCACGGTAAAAAAGTTTTTCCTGATGTTGAGGTGGAACTTCCTAAGTAGCTATCTAGAAGTCAACTCCCTTTGGTGGTTCTTCACTTCTACATTCAGACAGCTCAAGCTCCTTGCTGTACATCCAAATCCCAACAAAATTCTCTTCAATCAACCGTCCCAGTATCCACTCAACCAGCAAACTGAGATGGCTGCTGACTGTATCAGATCCAAAGCAGGAGATGATGGCCTGAACAAGCCTCAGAGCAATCAAAACAGTGCTGGAGTGACTGGGGAAATAACGTGATGGCTTTGGCCATGTCAACACTCCAGTTCTCTGCTCATGTTTGACACACAGATAGAGAATTTCAGTAGCATAGAAACAGGAAGAGATTTTTCTGCATTTATGCCTTACATTGTTTTCATACCCCTGAGTTAATGTTCTCCCAATTAGTTTCCTGCAACTATTTCCTACAGCATCTCAAACCCCTGGAATTTTCCCTGACTCTCAGCAGCTCTTTGGGACAGCTACTGCAAAGTCAGGCTAAAATCACTTTGTCTTAAGAGATTTAAAACCTGCCTGTCTGCCACACACAGGGTTTTGTAGCACCCAGACCGAATTCACCATCATGTCAATGCACATGAAACTTGGACATGAATGTAGAGATTCCCCTCCAGCAGCCTAAACATGTTAAACCATTAATAATGTCACTGCTTTCTGCAGTGGGTATTTATGTCATCGCAGGAGTATAAGATAAAAAGAATTAAAGATGAGCACTCCCCATCTTGCTAAACATTTAATCATTCTCTACAGTGATTATATGATCCTTCAATGAGTCAAAAATCCTTGAAGAATCTTAATTAAATAAAATAAATCAATTAAAGAGAAATAATCTCTGTTTAAGAAGGCCTACCTACCATCCAGTGCTTTATTCCTTCCAACACCTCTCCACCTTCTCATTCAAAACCTCACACGTTTGGCACCATTACAAGAGCCAACCATAAAGTTTCCTTATGATGCCTTAGCAACTTGAGCTACAAGTAGAAAGCATGATGTCCCACCATGAAGTAAACCCATGAGCCCATCCTGAAGCTTACTGCGATGAGAAAGGTCTTCTCCACTAGTAAATTTGAGGGAAGTGTCACCATGGAAAGGGCTCCTGCAGCTGAGCTCAGCAAAGCTCAGAGGGGCTAAATGTGCCACATTCAAGCCAAATTCAAACCCTCAACTAAGACACCGATAAGCCCTGAGCCCAAGAAACTTCAGATGTTCACAACTCCTGTTGAAAACAACAAGCCACATGAGCTCTGCATTATTTGGGTAGGACCCACCCAGTATTATGCCAAGAGGTTTCTAAAATACCAGTTTTGGGGTTTAGGGTGGGACAGAGAAATAAATTACAGCCTACATTTTGCAGGCAGATCATGATCCCTCCAAAGCAGTCTGGCCAGGAGACACAGCTCAATGGAAGTGTGCAAAGAGGTATGAGGCCCATGTGTCCTTTACACCAGGGCTGGGGTCATGCAATGGCAAAGACACTTTCCAAAGAACCTTCAGCTAGAACTGTGCATCTTAACCCAGCAGCCTGTAAAAGGTGCTCTCAAGATGTCCCCCTTTGTTGGCCTCCCCTCTGATCTGGACCCACAAGCTGCCAACAGGTCTGTTGCCTGCTCCACAGCAGGACTCCTCTTGTTTGAGCTGCACCTTTGCCTAAAGCACAACCCCTTCACCATCTTTCCCACCCATCCTTCATCAAGTGTCCACTCCAGAGTAAAGAGCTTCCACTTCTCCAAAGGGATTGACAGCATCAACTTCAGCAGCTCTCAGGCTGCTGAATAAAAGCCCACATCCATATTTTCTAGCAAAATTAACCACAGAGCCTTTCAGATCTTTGCAGATCCAGCAGAGGTTAAACACACATCACTGGCTTCCCTGGGCACAGATCCAAAGGTCATGGATTTGCCCAAAACTGTGTTTTGTAATGAATGGAAACCAACTCCCCTTTTAGTTCAGCCAAACTAACAAATAACACCCCAGTTATTTCAGGCACAAACCAGAGAGGTGTCTGAACACCTGGGGGTTTCATTGATGCTTAAGCAGCAGAAGGCACTGGGAATTTAGTTGCCACCATGAAACTGGAAGAAGTTTTCATAAGATGAAAATGAATCAATCTGAAGTGAAGGTGACAATGTTAAAGGTATTTTTTGCTTGAGGAATTAGAGGACAGAAGCCACCACTCTCGTTTGGGCAGGTGTATCTCAACAGAAGGCTCTGCTGGGCTTGGCTAAACAAGAATCTCTGGTGTCTCGAAGCATCTGCCACGTTGGCCAATCTTCAGTAAAGGCAGGCATCTCCAGATCAGCAGCAGCCTGATTTCACCCAAAATGTTCACTTTTGTGGCTCTCCCTTAAAATCCAGTTCTAACTAGCATTTCAGGCTGCATTTCTTTCACTCTTTTATAAATTTCAGGTGATTTCTTTGCTCTCCCCAACTGTTGAGCCTGGAGATTTCAAAACCCCAGTCCCTTAAGTAAAGCCAACACAAAAATCCTGCAGCTTTTTAGGATTATACTCATGGTGGAAAGTTCTAATGGAGACCTGGCCAACTTTTAACAGGGAGTTCATGGGTTTCTGGATTGCAGAATCAAAAATCCACATTTGTAAAACAATCCAGAGCTGCCAAAGGCATCAGGTAATACTATCAATGAATGCTGCAGTATTTTGTAGAAAATGAACCTACGTCTTGCTTAAACTGATGAAACTACCACTCTCAGAACCACAGAGTGGTAGGGGTTGGAAGAGACCTCTGGAGATCATCTCATCCAACCCCTCTGCTAAAGCAAGGTCACCCAGAGCAGGTTGCCCAGGATCCTCTAATCATCTTCATAGCCTCCACTAGACTCCAGAGAAGGAGAACTCCAATGAGTCTTTTTTGCTAACAAAAATGAGGGAGCAGCCTCCCTCCTAAAGCCCAGCAAGCTGAAGATACCCGGGCTTGACTTTAGTCACCCAGTGTCCAGACACCATTGCAATGAAGACTCTACAAAAAGCTGATGCATTAGAAAGAGGAACATCAAAAAATAGGTCAGATATAAAAAGAAACCAGCTCATATTAGGGGAAGGAGGGGTTTTTTTTCCCCTTACTTTACTTGAAAAGATTCATGAGAGGTTTATAAAAATATCCTGATCCTAAAATTTAGAATTTTATGTACAGTTCACAGTTCCTATCTCCATTTCCATCTGTTACAGTCCCTGTAACATGAGAAAATACTTTCAGTTCATAAGAAATGTGCAAGAATTTGCAGTAAGGGAATATTCTTAACAGCAAGTAGACAAGGCCTGACCCAAACACTAAACCAGAGCAAATGACTGTGTGGTGGCACACGATGGGCCTAGCAGGAGATGGCCTGTTACTCATGCTTACCTCCAATTATTTGCTGTTTAAAACAACAAACGAGCAAAAGACTCCCCCTGCTCCCCACCAAAGCAATCACCATGCCAGGTTTCATTGGCCAGCTTGTAACTGGCACAAAAATTTATGATTTTCAAGATCATTATGGACAAGTCAGGCTGGGAGGTGGCAGAGCTAGTCCCAGTTCTCAGGGACACTGTTCTCATCATTTAAGGGGAAGAGAAAAAAAAGAACAAAACAAAAACAAAGCAAAAAACAAAGAGGGATGGATTAAATGTGGCTGGATTCATCATTACACAAACCAGACTTACAGCCAGCACCTTACAGACCCCAAAAAGACCAAGACAGTTGTGTAGGAAACAAACACATTATCTAAAACCTAAACCATGACCAAGCATCAGGTGCTCAACTAAGGTTGGTCAGAGCACCACTCAGACAGGAGGTTTATAAGAAGAGACTTAAATACTGTACTTTTATCCCCTGGTAAAATAGATCGGTAAAATCGGTCCTTCCTTTTCTTCTCTTCTGGGTTGGGAGGCAGAGGTTTGGAGCCATGGTTCAATGTCCCAGCATCTTTGCTCCCTGACCCAATCATAGCGCTGGCATTTCTCATCGGAGGAGCTGGGGGCTTGTCTTCTGTTTCCACTCCATTGTTAGACATCTTCAGCTAGGGAGGCCGTCACTAGGAATAGGAGAAAGAAAAGTAAGCAGCTTTATTTAGTTATTTTTTGTACACTAGAATCACACACACACTGGCAAATAAAGCACAAGCAGGTGTAGCCTGTGTGCAACCTCCTATCAACACAGACCTGCTGTTGGTGCAACAAATTCTACTCAAGCTCCAAGATTTTTCCTGTTAACGAGACTACATTCACAGAATCACTGAAAGGGAGTGGTTGGAAGGCACCTCTGGAGATCATTTAGTCCAACACCCCTGCCAGAGCAGGTTCACCTAAAGCAGGTTGTACAGGATGACATCCAGGTGGGTTTGGAATGTCTCCAGGGTTGGAGACTCCACCAACTCCCTGGGCAGCCTGGGCCAGGCTCAGACACCCTCAAAGTAAAGAAGTTCCTCCTCATGTTTAGATGGAACTTCCTATTTCAAGTTTGTGCCCGTTACCTCTTGTCCTGTCATGGGGCATCGCTGAGAAGAGCCTGCCCCCATCCTCCTGACACCCCCCCTTTTAAGTATTGATAAGCATTGATAAGATGCCCCCTCAGTCTTCTCTTCTCTAGGCTAAAAAGCCTGAAGTCCCTCAGCCTTTCTTCATAAGAGAGATGTTCTCATCCCTCAATCATCTTTGTAGCCCTTTGCTGTACTCCCCCAGCAGATCCCTGTTCTTCTTGAACCAGGGAGCCCAGACCTGGACCCAGTACTCCAGATGGGGCCTCATCAGGGCAGAGTAGAGGGGGAGGAAGCATTTGAGTTATTGATCATTAAGAAAAGCCTGTTTCAGGATCCAGCCAATCCTCGAGCAAACCATGGAGCAGAAGTGCTGGCTGGGGAGGCAGAGTGATCAATATGAGGCAGCAAAGAGCAGGGATACCCAAGAGAAGACAAGAAGTTGCTGAGCTCACAAGTTGCTGAGTTCCACTAAAAACGACATCAAAAGTTTGCATCACTCTCCAGCACAGTGTGATACAGGGTTTGCACTCCAAGAGTTTTGATGCAGCTGCTCAGGCTCCTTTGCTAAAAAGCTGCTGAAGAGCTTCAGAGGCAGAGGTGGCTGGGAAGCCACGGAGCTGTACCCACATCACCTAGACACCATGCACGGCCCTTGCTGGTCCCACACTGGCTCTGGGTTTTCTGTGCTAGGAGCCTGTTTGAGGCACAATTCAAACCACTGGGAAGTTGGCTGTGTTTTATTCTCCTGGAAGGGTCAAACAAAAGTAGATCCCCACCACACACGTAAATCCGTAAGTAAATAATCCCTGCTGCGAGGATTTAAAGACAGGAGCTTTGGAGCAGGGTAATGGATGATTCTGATTCTAACTGGCTTGTTCCACCCAAATGAGATCAGCCTTGCTCCAGACACAGCCTGGCTGCAGCGAGGGCCTCCTGGAAACTGCAACTCGTCTGCACTGTGAAGAAAGTTGGGAGTTAACTGCAGAGCAGAGACCAAAGCTGGAGCAGTTTCTGTTTGGGTAGAAAGAGCAGTTCAACAGCTTTAGGAATTTCACAAGCAGCAGGGAAGATGTTTTGCTCAGTGAGAATTATTGGGTGCAGAAAGTCAGAAGCCCTTTGCTCTCTGAAAGTGAGAAGACCAGTTAAAGCCGAGATCACTCCCAGGGAGTTGCTTGTCCAGAGGATGGACTCAGAGGAACCACACTGAGACACTCTCCAAACAGATCCCACAACCATGCCATGGTCCTACAACCCAGGCAGCTTTCAAACTCTTTTTTGGCCTAGTGTAACTGGTGAGATTCAGACTCAGGGCACGCTGCTCTCATGGCCATGGGGAGCTGAGGAAAGCAAATGGTCCCTGCAGAAGACACTCAGCAGCACCATGTTAGACTGGGCTGAAAGCAGAGGTTCCTCAGCTGTCACCTCCAAACCACAGCTGGTCTCCAGCTCCACCTTCTCCTCAGCTTAGTTGAGGTTTCTACACACTTGCTGCCGCTTGCTGGGAGCACTGCCCAGCCCCTAAGGACAAGTCTTCACACACAGGGAGCTTTGTAAGAGGTTTGACCCCAGCCCTGCTTCCCCTCAGCACTGCTTCCCCCCAGCACAACTGTGCAATGGAATGTTCAAGGACAAACTAGTATTTGGGGTATTGATTTTAACGGTGGGATAGTCCTGGTGCTTGGGAGGGGTGGGGGGAAAGGAACTGTGCATTTGTCTGGGCGTGTTCTGGCATGTGCCCTGTGCATCTCCCATCACTCCAGCTTCAGCCTCATGCCATTCTCCAGTATAAGAGGGAGCAGAACCAAGTGACAGCTGGAGTGGCAGCCATGAAGTGCTGCAAACGGCTGCTTACCCTGGCTAAGCACTGGAAAAAACTCTAAACTAAACCCCAACTGTTTGATCTGGCAGCCACTGCTGTGCATGTATCTTGTATGACATGAAGATACTGAGGTCTCACTGATGGGCTTTGCACATCACAGTGCCAGTGGCTGGTACTGAACTAGAGTTGGAGTTGCTCCACCTGGAGAAGAGAAGGCTCCGGGGAGACCTTATTTAGACCTTTCAGTACCTAAAGAGGGACTATCAGAAAGATGGGGACAATCTTTTTAGTGGGACCTGTTGCAACAGGACAAGGGGTGATGGTTTTACCAAAGGATTTAGACGAGAGAGAAGGAAGAAACTTTTTATGTTGAGGGTGCTGAGACCCTGGCCCAGGCTGCCCAGAGAAGTGGTTGATGCTCCATCCCTGGAACCATTCCAGATGAGGTTGGATGGGGCTCTGAGCAACCTGCTCTAGTTGCAGATGTCCCTGCTTAGTGCAGGGGGGTTGGACTAGATGGCCTTGAAAGATTCCTTCCCACCCAAACCATTCTATGATTCTGTGGCACAACTAAAGCATTTGAAGAAGTGCCACAGAAAAGTCACGTTCTTTGTACTGATACTTATTTAACCATAAGAAAGCAAATTGCTGGGAGGGTGCTAGAACACGCTGCAAATAAGGAAGCAGAAGGTAAATGAGCATTAGCAGCTCTGTGCCTGCCAAACAGCCCTCCCCAGGAGCAGGCACCACATTTGCTCTTGCAACACCCTGGGTTTACCCCATAGGGGTTTAAATCAAGGTGCATCCAAAGATTCCCCCACTGGCCAGACTTCCTGGAGCTACAGGCATGGCTGAGGTGGCCTCATTGCTGGGTCCTCCTCCCACCAAGCTGAGGGGTGAGCAGGTGAGAATCAGTGCTTGCTACCTGCTACCAAAGGCACAAGACCAAGCAGGGGACACGGTAAAGTTGCCTGCACTGGGGAATGGATGGAACAACAGACCCAAGGGCAGTTCAAGGAAGAGAACAGAGCAGCATGTGGCACCAGGCTCAAGAAAAATGAAGTGAGAAGAAGAAGAAGCCCCCACCCCTGGATTACAGACAGAGGCTGGCCTAGTGCTGGGGGGAGGAAAAAGAACACAAGCAGAAAAAAAAAAGAATAACCCCCCCCCCAAAACCATGGAAACATAAGAAAACCCTCTGGTTGTCAAGAATCCTCAATCTCAGCTCCACCAGTGCAAAACCCCAGGGACATCTGCTCACAGTTTCTTCACTATAAGAGGGTTTTTCAAAATCCCTCAATCGGAAAGGATGGAGTGCAACTGAATTACTGTTTTACTGCAGGGCAGTACAAGCTCTTGTTTATCCTACATTACTCCCTGAATGAGCAAGTAACTGCTGAGAAGTGATGTAGTTTAACAAGCACTATTGCTTTACATCTATTTGAGAACTGCAACTTCCATGTGGGCAGAGCCTACAGTACACCCTCCCATTTCCTCTCCATTGCTCAAGCCCCCAGATCTTCCTCCTCATCCAGGTCTTACATTTGGAGTTACAAGAGCTATTGAATCTGTTTGGAGATGGGGGGTGAGAGAAATCCTTCAACCCACAAAACTAAGAGGTTCTACAGAAGTTATCTCCAATAGTAGCAGCACTATCTTAGAGAGTTCCCAAAAGCCTTTTCCCACTACATAGAGTCATAGAATGGTTTGGGTTGGAAAGGACCTCAAAGGCCTTTTAGTTCCAACCCCCCTGCCATGGGCAGGGACACCTCCTGCTAGACCAGGCTGCTCAAGGCCCCATCCAACCTGGCTTTGAACACCTCCAGGGATGGAGCATCCACAACCCCCCGGGCAACTTGTGCCAGTGTTTCACCACCCTCAGGGTAAAGAATTTCCTCTTAATTTCCCATCTAAATCTCCTCTCTTCCAGTTTAAAGCTGTTACCCCTCGTCCTATCACTACAGATCTTTGTGAAAAGTCCCTTCCCAGCCTTTTTGTAGGCCCTCTTCAGATACTGGAAGGCTGCAATAAGGTCTCCCTGGAGCCTTCTCTTCTCCAACATATTCAAATGGAAAACCAAAAACCTGCTTACGTGAGTCCTCCCACTGTGATACAGAGACACAGTCTATCCCCAAACCCAACATCATTGCACTTCAAACTCCTGTTGGTTTCAAACTATGTGGATGAAACTCTGTCCTGCCTGAATTACACCCACCTCTCCAGGGCTTTAGAGCAGAGCTGAGCCCCTGCAGCACGGAGCCTCATCAAGTGGCTACAGCGGCGGCCGCCTCCCTCACCGTAGTCTTGTTGACTGTGCAAATTCTCTTCTTCCTAAAACAATCTCCTGCCAACTCACATGTAAGCAGGCTCTAAACAACCCCCGTGTGCTCAAATTCAGAGCACCAGGCACTCTCCTCACCGTCTGGCACCGCACCAGCCCTGTGACACTGGAGTGAGTCACTGGGCTTGGCACGATCCTTCCTACCAGGAATGCAAAGCGTCGCTGGACCGAGTCGGCTCCTTCTTCACACCAGTGTGACTGTGCCTTGAGAAACCCAGCTGATGTTTCCACAGAATGAAGAAGGGAGCAGTGGAAGCAATGAGACAGCGCATGAACTTTTCAACTGCAGTCAGAGGAGGGGACATGTTTGTGCTGCAGCCACAATTATTCTTGACTGCTCCACGTATTGAAATACCAGCGCTCAAAGCAAAGCCCCCAGACACCACCAGGAAGGCACAGTCGTGATGTAGGACGATTGTTTCCACAGCCGTTTTGGGAGTACTGGAAGCTTGGGTTGTTTCAGTGCACAGCACTGATGGAAATAAAAGTTTGATTACATGCTGCAACCCATGAGTGCCATAAGTCAAGTTACAGAGGCCTTCAAATGCTCCCCATCAACTCTGGAAGCCCATTAACTAAATGAGATTACCCCAGCCCCATCGCAGTTGAAGAGCAGACCCGACCCACGCTCCTTTCACACCTACAGAACACTTGTGCAGACAGGAAGGAGTGACAGACAACCACACACCAGGGGACCAGAGACTCAGGAAACCACTTGGCAGCTGAAGACAGAGCAAGAGGATGTGCTGAACCCACGGTGCCAAGAGCAGCACCCAAGAGCTCAGAGCACCCAGACGTGCAAGGATCCAGGTCTGCTGAATACAGCTCAAAATCACAAAGTTTCTGCCTGTAGCTTTCCTGTACTACAAGCACAGGCTCCTGAGCCATTCATCTCACACAGTGGGACCCCAACATATGTGGAGCCTTCTGGCACTACTGTGTGTAACACACACATGCATAAGGAAAACAAAAAAAAGATAATAAAGTTGCTCTATTTATGTCATTTTTCCTTCTGGTAAACCACATCATCTCCAACCTGATGCTCCACACTGAACTATATGTTTCTATCAAGCTGGTTGTGTTTTCTTTGCATTCCTGAGCAAGACAGGCAGATGACTGATTGCTAAAACAGAAAGTAATTAAAAAGTCAGAGGAGCTGAAGCCCACACTACAGTAGATGCCATAAAGATAACTATGTCCAATGCATACTAATTGCTGGAGTCGACACAAAAGCTCACAAAAGAGCCATCTATAATTCATGCAGTCTGGCAAGACAGTAGCTGTAAGTTACTCACTACAACTTCCAGATGAATAAACTATATTAAACAAGAGGAGGGGAGGGGAGGGGAGATGCTCAGCAACTGTTTCTCCTTCTCTGCCTACTACTAGAAGAAAATCTCACATTTTCCCAAGATGTTATTTTTCTGTTGTTGCCAGGGTGAGTAGAGGGTGTCTTGCCCACAGAAAAGGCAGGAGGAGGCTTGAGCTTTGAGTTGATCCTGATTGGAACAAGCATTTTATCTCTGCACCACTTTCCCTGCACCCTCCCACCCCATGGCTACAGATTGCTCGTACACACACACAGTTAAATTCCCCTTCTTCCTCCTTGGGGTGGGAAGGTGCTGGAGGTGGGAACTACTGGGAGAGCCCAATGGAGGCTATGAGGATGATTAAGGGACTGGAGCATCTCTCTGACATGGAGAGGTTGAGGGCCCTGGAGCTGTTTAGCCTGGAGAAGAGAAGCCTGAGAGGGGATCAGCTCACTGCTGATCAAGAGCTAAAGGGTGGGGCTAGAATCTTTTCAGTGGTTCTCAGTGACAGGACAAGAGGCAATGGGCACAAATAGGAGCACGGGAAGTTCCACCTCAACATCAGGAAGAACTTCGCTGTGAGGGTGGCAGAGCCTGGCCCAGGCTGTCCAGAGATATTGTGGAGTCTCCTTCTCTGGAGAGATTCCAAACCCGCCTGAACATGATCCTTGGCGCCCTGCTCTGGGTGCCCCTGCTTTGGCAGGGGGCTTGGACGAGATGATCTCCAGAGGTGCCTTCCAACCCCCACCACTCTGTGATTCTGTGCACAGGCTCTGTTCAAAGACACTGCAAGCAGCAGATTCTCTCCCCTGTGTCACGCTTTCATCCAAATCCCAGCAGAGAATTAACAGCAGAGTTTCCTAGTCTGACACAGGATGAAAAAACACTCGCTGCTTTTTTCTTCATGGGACTTTACATGGGCACTAAGTCTCAAACACAGTCTCAGTGGAAAGAAAAGCACTCCACACATGTGCCACCTGAAAAAGAGGCAAGAAGTGTCCTTTTCCTCCACTAAGAGCGGATGGGATCTGGGACACGCTGTCACAGCCAAGGACAGCAGCAACACACACCCCCCGAGGGAGGACAGGCTGATTGTCACATTTAGAGGTGATTAAAAAACCCAGAAACTGGGCATCTTGCTGTCACCCCAGCCGGTTTCTCCACCTCTGAGTGCTGTGCAAGTGTGCCAATTAAACAAAAAAAAGTCAAGGGCCATCAATGCATCAGCCCAGATCCAATATTTACATGTGAATTTTAAAAAAACACCACGTTTTCATAAAGTTCTAGTAAATAATTACAATTTCACCTATTTTTAGAAGCTCATCTATCTTTAGAATTTACCTGTCAGACTCCTGCAGGTGCTGCCAACACCCAGAGATGCAGATGAAATGTCCAAATTAAATGAAACAATAATCATTAAACATAAGCAGACACTTAGAAGAGATTGTAAAGGGGGGGAAAGGGAGACACACTCCCATGGCAGATGGCCAACTCCTGCTTGCCATCTTGCTCCCCTGCCAGCAGTATTTCCATAGTGATAGACATCAAGGATGACTGACCAGTTACAACTCAACCAGAATGCTGGGAAGACTCCATAGCTTGGGATTTTAAAAGCCAAAAGGCTGGAGGGTCCTTTTAAAAACAAAAAAGCTTTTAATTCAACCCCACCTGTTTGGGCTAAATGCAAGATCTGCCAGGTAGGATTCCCAAGCTTGTATTTCATAGGAGGACACGGACACCACCACAGTGGGCATGGCTTTGGAGCAGGAGAGCTGCAAAATCTCTTCCTGGGCAGAGAGATGTGCTAACCCATCGTACTGCACAGCCTGGCTCCTAAAGAAGGACAAACTAATTATAACCACTCGATTCCTAGCAACGGAGCAGAGTTCTGCTTTCCCCCAAGTTAAGGAGGCTGCTTTCTGTTTTGTTTTCAGTAAGCAAGGCCCAGCTTCTGCCGGTGTGGGGCCAAGCATGGCCCACGGGACAGCACCCCAGACACGCAGAGGGTTTCAGTCGCACCAAGGCAGGGTCAAGCCCTTTCCACCAGATTAGGCTTGAATCCAAAACTGCAGAGAGAGAAGCAACGCCAGCTTAAATTGCCATGTTTCAACCGAGCTCTGGCTGTTTCAGGAGCAACTGGCAGCCTGGAACAATAACCATTTCACAAGCAAAGCCAGCTACACCCAGGTTCCTGGAGTACACGATGAACTCACCTCACTTGTGCTCCACTCGAGGAGCTCGAGCTTTGAGAGCTTCAGAGACCAGCTTCCTTTGCTCCCATCCCCGGGCAGCACCTTCTCCTTTCCACCGAGCACTTACCCCCTTTCTAGCAGCACTTTTAAACAGCCCAAGAGAAATAAATCTCATCCATATTGAAGAAAAAAAAAAAAAAAAAAAGAAAATCCAAGCCTAGCCAGAAGGAACCAAGAGTATCGTTTTTAAAAGCTCCCAGCCCACAAATCATCCTCTTTATTTCCTCATCTCCAGAAGTGCTGTCTCCCCTCCCCCAGCCACATGCCTGAACAAGCAAGTTTGCTGTGGCAGATGTGAGGACGGGCTCCCTTCTCCAGCGCCGGCCGGAGCAGCCTTGGCTCCAGTTCCACTTTGCTCCCAGGAAGGCAGGGCTTCTACAGCACCAGCCCCAGGAGTGACGAGAGCTGGAGCTTGCTAAGCAGGGTGGGAAAAAGAAAAGCCTCTTGTGCTAAAGCAAACCCACAGCCCATATAAACAGGTTTCCTGAAGGAAATCTGTGTTCCAGAGGAAATGGCAACATGCAGCATAAAGAAAATATATTAACACACACTGTTAAACACCCCCCCCCCCCTCTCCAAGTTACTTGGCTCTAAGTCCAAACTGCACATTAGCAACAACAACTGAGAGCAGTTGAATCATTAATCATTTCTCCATTCAAAAGTTTCCAATCCAGAAGATGAACATGGAGCACAGGGCTCAGAATTAAGCCCCGTTATCCCCTAACATGGAATAATTCCTAGTACAACATTATTCACGTCAGTATTTGCTAAAACTGCACCTGGTTAAAGGCAGAGATTTGACATTTGCCATTTAACAAGTTGGGGGGGAGGGGGAAGAAACATGTCAGAAAACTAGAACATTGTCAGGTCAAGTCCACAAGATCCCACACGCACAGAGGACACCGTAATGCAGTGGTTAGCAACAAGCCACAGCATGGAAATAGAAGAAAGTTTGCATCAACCTGTAAAAGGTGAGATTTTCTGAGAAGAAACACCAGCACAGAGACCTACAAAGAGGAAACTGATGTTCTTAAGAGTGAAACTCATTCAACTCCTTTCTTGGTGGGAAACTGAAGAGCAAGAAGACACCACAAGCATCATAGAGTCATTTAGGTTGGAAAAGACCACTAGGATCATCAAGCCCAACCTTCATCCCAACATCTTCCTGATCACTACACCATGTCCCGAAGCGCCACAGCTACTTGTTTTTTGAACACCTCCAGGGATGGTGACTCCACCACCTCCCTGGGCAGCCTGGTCCAGTGCCTGACCACTCTTTCAGTAAACAATTTCTTCCTAATATCCAATTTAAACCTCCCCTGGCACAACTTGAGGCCATTGTTGGGGAATGAAGCCTCAATTAGACAGAGGGGGAACCGCCACAACAGTTCAGCACTAATTGGAAATGCAAACATTGCTCCTTGGAGCAGCACTTGCTCCTCTGTGTAGCTCCATTGTGCTCATGGTGCCTAATGACAGTAGGAAGCCCTGTGCTCCCTGGAATTTATGTAATGACTGGCAAAGCTGCCACATTCCCTTAATTGCCAGCCAGGATTTTCATACTGGCAGTAGTTTGGTTAATTAAAGGAAATTGCAAAGGTTGCTTCAGTTTCATGTTGCTTTGTTCAAGTTTTGGTTCTTCTTCAAAGCTGGGAAAAGAGGAAGAAAGAATAGTTCCCCCAAGACAGAAGGAGCTCTGCATCAGATGTGGGCTTTTTGTAGGCAAACTGAATTAAGAGACAAGGAAAGCACAGTCAAATACTCAGAAAGAGCTAACTTAGCATCAGTGAAGACAAACAACTGGAGAGAGGCACATAAATCTGCTTCGAGTTTGCAGCAATTACTCCTTTGATTGTGCCCTTGTGGCCAAGTAGGCCAATGGTCTCCTGGGGTGCATCAAGAAGAGTGTGACCAGTAGGTTGAGGGAGGTTCTCCTTCCCCTCTTACTCTGCTCTTGTGAAACCTCATCTCTGGTATTGTGTCCAGTTCTGGGCTTCCCAGTTCAAGAAGGACAGGAGCTGCTGGGCAGGGTACAGCAAAGGGCTATAAAGATGATGAGGGGACTAGAACATCTCTCTTGTGAACAAAGACTTGGAGCTGTTTAGCCTAGAGAAGACTGATGGGGGATCTTATCAATGCTTACAAATACTTAAACAGTGGGTGTCAAGAGGATGGGGCTAGACTCTTCAGTGGTGGCAGTGACAGGACAAGGGGTATTGGGCACAAACTTGAACATAGGAAGTTCCATCTAAACCTGAAGAAGAACTTCTTTACTTTGAGGGTGGCAGAGCCTGGTCCAAGCTGCCCAGAGAGGCTGTGGAGTCTCATTCTCTGGAGAGATTCCAAACCCGCCTGGATGTCATCCTGGGCACCCTGCTTGAGGTGAACCTGTTTTGGACTGTGCTGGACTAGATAATCTCCAGAGGTCCCTTCCAACCCCTACCACGCTGTGATTCTGTAATTATGACACATGCAATGCTCTAGAAGGAGATTGTTTAAGAGGCAAAATGAAAAAGCCTAAGGTAGTTTAGGGTTTCCATCTAACCAAGCTTTCACAGTAGGGCCTTCTTTGCTGGTAGAGCATCAGCTCTGGGTTTATGACACACACCTAGCAAAACATCCTGTTATGCCTGCTTTACAATCCCAGTGTGTACAGCAATACAAGATCCCATGTTCCTAGACTTCCTGACTCGTACCAGATGGGCTGCAGAGGGCTTGCTAGTCCGTCAAGAATCATCATCATTTAATTTAATGAGCAGCAGTTTGTTTTTAGGAGGTACCATCAGGCCTTTTATCACATCATCTACTTGGGTCCCAATCATTCTTACTGTATGTCAGGAGAGAAAAGCAAGCAGAGGAATTGCTGTTTCTGCAATGTATTACAACCCAACTCTGCATTAGAGCTCACTTAAATAAAGCCCATGAGCCAAGTGAACTATTTTTTACTCCATTGAATAAAAGGAAATATAAGAACATCACTTATTAGAGTAGCAGGCCCATTTTAAGGCACTGTGTAATTAGGAGTAGGAGTTAATAACAGGACCAGAAATAGCTGGCAAGTTTTTCCTCACCATGTTTGTGCAAGTCTTTCTGGGGCACGGATCTCCTCAGCCTGTGCTCTTGCTGTGATTACTGCAGCAGCTTTGAGTAGGACACGCGGATCTTCACCGCTCCCTATTTAAAGCTCATTCTTCCTTGTGAAGCAGCAGCAGAGGCTGCAGCCACAAAGCCCAATCCAGCAGAGACCAGTGGAGCTCCTCTGCACAGCCCTGGCAGCATCTGCAGCTGGCAACTTGCTTCTTCCAATCCAATTCCCAGTGGGTGAGCATCGACATCGTAAAATTAGCAACCACGTGAGCTGCAACTGCAGCAGAATTTGGATTTCGCTGATGGATGGATTGCCAGGGTGCATGTTTTATTCATCTCCACACTGCTTTGTCAGGTTGGTTGTATCTTCCCTCTGTACTTAAAACGCTAAAAAACATTTTATGGTGACTACGCAGCAGCCAAGAAGCTCCATAGGCAGTGGAGGTCTCCTCTGTCCTCCTCTTCCTCCTCTCCATGAAGAAAGCTCCATAGATCTTTTCTAAGCATTAGCCAAAATTCACCAGATTCCCAAAATCAAGACAACAACCAAAGGCTAATGTTCTAGGAGCAGCATGAGCCAAGGCATTTTGCTCTGCATTCCCTCCCATTGCTCTAAGTCTCCTCGCTGAAGTCCCACAGCTACTTCCCATGAAGGTCATTTGCATGTAAATGAGACTCCCTATGAGAGTCCAACACGCAGCAGAGCAAGATGCAGTTTTCTGATCATCCTTCCTTAATTTCAACAATGAAGATTTAAGGATGTTCACTACCAGCAGCCTCTCACAGAATCACAGAATGTCAGGGATTGGAAGGGACCTCAAAAGATCATCTAGTCCAACCCCCCCACCGGAGCAGGATCACCTAGACCAAGTTGCACAGACCTCTCATTGAGGTTCCTGCCACCTACCCATAACCCCAGAGCTTCCTCAGTGTTCAGGCACTCAGGCCAGTTCTCATTTCAGCATCCATCCCAGGTTACCTGCCCACAATCCCTCCCTCTCCTATTGCAAACCCAAGGCAAGAGAGTGTAAAAAGAGGTGGTTTAAATCCCATAGCAAGCAGGCCATGATTTCACCCCTCACCCTCCCAGGACAGCTCAGTTCACTACACAATTCAGATTACAAACAAGGTGACCAGTTTTGGAAACTGATTTTGCCCCATCCACTTCATGGCATTTACACCCTGCCTCGGGGAAGTGATGTCAAGAAGAGGCAAGAGCAGAATTACAAAGTTAGGCAACCACCAAGAGTCTGTTTGGTGACCATGGCAACTAGAACAAAAGGTGCCCAAGACCACAACATTGCAATTAGTTTCTAGTTAACCACTGTTATAGCATGAGGTCCAAGCATTGTTTGTTCATCAGAGACTTGGTGATGGATGACAGACTCAAGATGTAACTTTTAGCTCCCTTAAGCTGATTATAATACATGATAAGACTAAAAACCACATCTCTAGGAGGGGACTTTATGTGTAAATGTAGGAGCACCTTAGTATAACGAGCTGGACAGGAGTCAAGACATGCACAAATGACCTTTTGTAATACAACTGTTGGTAACCAACCAGGTATTGCAGCGTGATTTTTCCTGAGATACCTTTTTATATGTAAAACCCTCTGTGATTCCTGTGGGGATGAAGCTTTGTGCTGAGCACCCAGCACCCATTTCTGTGTAGAATGGGAATAAAACAATTATCTCCCCTCTGTGTTGACTGGTTTTCTGCACACTGGGTAAAGGACCCAGATTTGGGACAACATAAGAACTGCTTCCCTCTACTGAGGTTAACATCTGTGCACCCATCACAGCACAACTTGTACTAACTCCCCCTTGCCTGTTCTTACAGTCCTCACAGAATGTAAACCTAAACCTCCCCTGGTGCAACCTGAGGCCATTTCTTGGGAGAAGAGACCTGCACCCATCTCTCCACAGAATGTGGTGAAGTGAAATGTGCTGGGAAAAGAGATTCTGCTAATCAATACAAAGCAGAGCAAGACCTGACATCTTAAGTGAACTGCCTCACAGAATCCCAGCACAGCAGGGGTTGGAAGGGCCCCTCTGGAGATCATCTCGTACAAAGCCACTGCCAGAGCAGGGTCACCAAGAGCAGAGTGCCCAGGATCGCATCCAGGAGGGTTTTGAATATCTCCAGAGAAGGAGACTTCACAACATGCCTGGGCAGCCTGGACCAGGCTCTGGCACCCTCAAAGGAAAGACATTTTTTCTCATGTTCAGACAGAACCTCCTGGATTCCAGCTTGTGCCCATTGCCCCTTGTCTGGTCACTGGACACCACTGAAAAGAGCCTGGCCTCATCCTGTTGGCACCCACCCTTTAGATATTGATAAGCATTGGGGTAAGATCCTTTCTCAGTCTTCTCTTCTCCAGGCTAAAGAGCCCCAGGGCTCCTTTGCAAGTACAAGGGTGCTCATAGAATCATAGAAACATTTAGATTGGAAAAGACCTTTAAGATCATCAAGACCAACCACTAACCTAACTCTACCAAGTCCACTGCTAAACCATGTCCACCAGCACCACATCTACATGGCTTCTAAGCACATCCAGAGATGAGCTCAAACGTTGAAGATTCAACTACTGCCCTGGGCAGCCTGTTCCAGGGCTTGACAACCCTTCCTGTGAAGAAATTGTTCCTAATATCCAACTTAAACCTCCCCTGGTGCAACCTGAGGCCATTTCTTCCTTTCCTATCTCTTGTTCCTTGGGAGAAGAGACCAGCACACACCTCTTCACAACCTCCTTTCATGCAGTTGTAGAGGGTGAGAAGCTCCTTCCATTCTTTCTTTCTAGTTGTTTCCTTTGAGCTTGGTTTTCCTCCATTCCTGGCTATTCTTGCACTGCTGGTATTTGCAGGTGCTGATTCACAGCCTCCCAAGATACACACGTTTGGCTGCTTTTATTTTTAAGAAAAGTCAGTTCAGGATGGAAATAACTCTTGTTTTTCTGTGAACACTCTGCCATGTATGTCTAGTTTTATCTGAGGAGCTTAAATATTCTACTTTAACAAAAGTCTTGAAGTTTTATCAGTCCCTGTTGCTCTATTAAAATATTATAAACCAGACATCCAAATCGGCGGCCTGCCCTTGTGCTAGGTCTCTTTTGGCTTTAAAAAGAGCAGTTTGATCTGAGCCTAATACATATTCTTTAAACTTCTAACATGGTCTGAATGTACATCCCCATAGGTGAAACCTCCCCTGAGGGCTTCAGTCCTTAATACAACTAAAAATCTGCAGAAACCTAATGCTTTGTTTCTCAAAGCTGAACTGAGACACCTCAAATAGAAGTGGTCAAATCCTAATCCATGACTTTTTGAAACAGGCTCTCAAAAAGCAGCCCTGAGCAGATCAGCCCACAGGTCTGTCACTTTAATAACTTATATTTTCAGCAGACAGCTTCTGTCTTAGACCTGAGATGATGTACAGGCTCCAGTCCCTGCTCCTCTGGCTCCCAACCTTCCCTCCCCCTCAGCACATCTGTATTCGGGGTATTTCCTTGGAGATTCATTAACCGCTCCTTCCTTGAAGGCTGAGATTATTGGCATTTTTCTCAGGCTACATTTCTAAGCATTTAAAAGACCTGTCAGGACAGAGAAATAAATAAATACAGAAAAATATCAATTCATCATTCTCTCTGTCAGGACATCGCAGGTAAAGAGAAGACCCAAGTTTTGGCTGATGTGTTTAAAGACCATTTTCTCCCTTGCCTGCCTGCATATCAGTTACGTAGCATTTCACTCTGCCTCTTAATGTCAGTGTCCTCAGAGGCAGAGGGTAAATTAGAATGTTGGTATCTCTAATTTAGGAGGCAATTAGACCAATAACAAACCAGAGCTGAATGTATGCTCAAAATAATTGAGTTAGAATTCTATTTTAATTAAAAATCAGTCGAATAATCTGTTATCTCTAAATTGCTTTAGGCATGGTTCCAATCCAGCAGTTCATCCATGCAGCCCTGAGGAGAAAGACTTGGGGGTGCTGGTTGATGAAAAGCTCAACATGAGGCAGCAATGGGTGAGTGCAGCCCAGAAAGCCCCAACTGTGTCCTGGGCTGCATCAAAAGAAGTGTGGGCAGCAGGTTGAGGGAGGGGATTCTGCTCCTCTGCTCTGCTCTGCAGAGACCCCACCTGGAGTACTGCATCCAGCTCTGGACACACCAGCACAAGAGGGACACGGACTTGTTGAAGCAGAGCCACAGGAGGCCACAAAGATGGTGCAAGGGCTGGAACACCTCTCCTACACGGCCAGGCTGAGAGAGTTGGGCTTGTTCAGCCTGGAGAAGAGAAGGCTCCAGGGAGTCTTGGTGCAGCCTTCCAGTATCTGATGGGAGTCTACAAGAAAGTTGGGGATGGACTTTTTACAAGGGCTTCTAGTGATAGGACAAGGGGTAGTGGCTTTAAACTGGAAGAGAGGAGATTTAGATTGGAAATTAGGAAGAAGTTTTTCACTCAGGGTGGTGAGACACTGGCACAGGTTGCCCAGGGAGGTTGTAGATGCCCCATCCCTGGAAGTGTTCAAGACCAGGTTGGATGGGACCTTGAGCATCCTGGTCTAGTGGGAGGTGTCCCTGCCCAGGCAGGAGGCTTGGAACTAAAAGACCTTTGAGGTCCCTTCCAATCCAGTCTATGATTCTATGATCTTTTTTTAATCTTTTATTTCCACACCCAAAAAGCAATAGAAACAACACTATAAACTACCAGAACGGTCCTCTCTGTACAAGTTCCTCTCCCAATTGGAGAGCTCAGGAAGATAAAATAAATGTGCCAACGTCAGTCAGCCACTTGCTAAGCTGCTTAAAAAAAGAAATGAAAACCAGTAAAGGAAAAGCAGCACACATCTCACACCAAGAAATAGTTTTGCCATTCTTCGTCCCACTACCTGCAAACACCACCTCAAAGGGCACCTCTTCTCTCCTCAGGTTTCCACCCTTTGCCTCCTTTGCCAAAAGGCAACATTTGCTTCTTCTACAGCTGCAGAATTTAGATGATTTAGTTAAAAAAAAAAAAAAGGAAAAAAAAAAAGGAAAAAGTATTCCAAAACTCATCTTTCATTTCTGGATTTGCTCTCACATGCTCTGTGGGGCCCTGCTGCATAACAAGCATTTCAGCCGTAGGAGACAGCAGGAACCAGCAGGGCTGCTGGATCCAGTTACCCACATGTGGATCTGAACTGGGGACCAAGGGAAGATGACAGGAGGAGGAAGGCAGAGGTAGAGCATCTCATACAGTGGAGACTGTGTGTGGTCATGGAAACCATGGTCTGGAAACTATGGTAGGGCACATGGAAAATAAGGAGGTGATTGGTGAGAGCCAACATGGCTTCACTAAAGGCAAATTGTGCCTGACAAATTTGGTGGCCTCCTATGATGAGATTGGTTACAGCACTGGTGGATAAGAGAAGAGCAACTGATGTCATCTACCTGGACTTAGACACTTCTTCTCAGGAAGTCTTCAAGGCCAAGTTGGACAGGACTTTGAGCAACCTGGTCTAGTAGGAGGTGTCCCTGCCCATGCCAGGGGGGTTGGAACTAGATGACCTTTAAGGTCCCTTCCAGCCCAAACCAGTTTTATGATTCTGTGATACACACATATATACACACCTAACTATGTGTGTACATAAACTGCACCACCCAAGTAACCCACTTCTTTTGTTTACTTCTGGAAAGTGAATCTGCATCACATGACCATTTACAAAATATAATAACCCTGAAGTGGTACAAAGTAATAAAAATAACTTTTAAAAAGCTGTAAAAAGCTCTAAAGCACAACAGGCAGCTCTGGATTCATACCTTCTGGCATTAGGCATTGCCTCGTTACTTCTCTAAGTAAGCATAACCTAATCTTTTTTCTACTAGCTAGAATCCATATTAACTTAAAAAATAAATAAACCAACTCCCCGGAGATGTATAAACAAGGTTGTTGCCCAAATCCATGTTGACCTCATGCATACAGGTTATTCAGCCACTACCACTCACTACATTGAAATACACTAAGGAATTAAATAGGAACAGAAAATGAAGATACTTCTTGAGTCCATTTCCTCTTCCAAGACTCTTGTGGGAGGAAGAGTGGGCAGCTCAGAAAAGGCTAACCTCACAACTTCCCATCAGGCTGAACAAAGAAGAGACTCAAGATCTTCCAGAAAAAATATCCTCCTCTGCAGAAGTTTTATTCTACCGGGTCAAGATACAGAAGACAGTGGTGGGTTCCCAGCCATTTCCTTCACCACTTCTTAGAGAATCATGCAATAGTTGGTTGGAAGGGACCTTTAAAGGTCCTCTGGTCCAACCCCCCTGCACTGAGCAGGGACATCTGCAACTAGAGCAGGTTGCTCAGAGCCCCGGCCAACCTCACCTGCAATGGTTCCAGGGATGGAGCATCGACCACCCCTCTGGGCAACCTGCACCAGGGTCTCACCACCCTCTGTATAAAACATTTCTTCCTTAGATCTAGTCTAAATCTCCTCTCTTTTAGTTCAAAACCATCATCTCTTGTCCTGTCACAACAGGCTCTGATAAAAAGTCTCTCCCCAGCTTTCTGACAGGACCCCTTTAATTCCTGAAAGGCCACAATTAGGTCTCCCTGGAGCCTTCTCTTCTCCAGGCTGAACAAGCCCAACTCTCCCAGCCTGGCCTCCCACCAGAGGCTTCCAGCCCTCCCACCATTGCTGGGGCCTCCTCTGGCCCCGCTCCACCAGCTCCATGGCTCTGCTGTGCTGAGGACTCCAGAGCTGGCCCCAGCACTGCAGGGGGGTGTCCCCAGAGCGGAGCAGAGGGGCAGGATCCCCTCCCTGCCCTGCTGCCCACGCTGCTGGACACACAGCCCAGGAGGACATTGGCTGCTGGGTTACCAATGCACATTGCCAGCTCACCCAGCTTTTCATCCACCAATATGTAGAAGTTACAGGTAGGTATTTCTTTTCCCCTCCCCACTCACAAAAGAACAACAGTTATGACGACTTCTAACCTTTACACCCAAGAAGAAAATCATCACAAAGCAGCAGGGGCTTAGTTTAAGCAGGCAAATGTTTAGAGAATGCTACCAGAAAGCCAGAGCAATGGGCTTCACACACATGCAGGATTCAGGAGAACCATCCAACACCGAGCTGGGCCACAGTCTGGCAGGATCAGGACCACTGCTGTGCTGCAGCTTGGTGGTCACCAAGGCCAAAGCCCATCTAACCTACATGCAAGCCCAGTGCAGAATATTGCAGTGTGAGGCCACAGACCATATGGCAGGAGCACCTCTGAAGGTCTTCATGCAGCCACACAAATGTGAAGCTGATGGAGGCAAGGGTTGGTTTGAAGGTTCTCTAGACCATCAGCCCTTGCACTATGACAGCCACCAGCAGTCCCTCTGACAGGAGGGCTGAAGAGAAGTGACACAGCTGTCAACCACACTCAAAGGAGCAAATCCTTAAGAGTTCATCGTTTTGGGGCCAGAACACAATCCATCCATCTTGCTGCAGGGGCCTGCAGCTTTTCCAGGGCAGGATGCCTCGGGGAGCAAGCCCAGCTGACACCAAGGAGAAAAAACTAAGAGTGTTTGCCTGTTTCTCAGGGGGATTTAAACAGCAGGTGAGTGGGGCTGGTCTGTGGGACACGACCCTCTTTTATTTCAGCTATTTAGATGCAAATTGTTCCCCCTCCCTCCCCCTCTTAGCACCATCTGTTAGCCCAGAGGTTCAGACTTCGCCACGGGTGTAGGTTTTGCAGGAGGGGGAGATGGATAAAGCATTGAGAACATTTCTGTTGCTGCCCCAGTTTCCTCTGGGGCACAGTTTAGGGGAGGAAAAAAAACCCAACCGATAAATTGCAGGAGGATTTTTGTCTAATTCTGCTGCAGTTTTCCTACCAACCCCTTGGGTTTCCTACCCTAGAAAGCATTCCTTGTCCAGCTTTTGGCCAACAAGCAAACATTACAGAGTGACACTTGGAGCAGGCTGCTATGGTGCTGGCACGGGGCATGAGCTGGTATTGCTGGAAGCATCAGAGATTCTAGAAATTAAAGTCTTCAATAATAACAATGAAGTCCTTCATTACAAGGCACAGTATTTAATGTTCTCTTCATAGAATGGTTTGGGTTGGAAGGGACCTCAAAGACCATCTAGTTCCAACTCCCCTGTCATGGGCAGGGACACCTCCCACTAGAGCAGGTTGCTCAAGGTCCCCCTTTTAGTGCTGGGGAAGCTACTTCATCTCTGCCTGATTTTCTCCAGTGAACAACAATGTACTTTCAATAGCTCTTGTGAGATTTGATTCATTAAATACTTCACCCAGGTCTCTGGATTCTTCATATAGGAAAGATTATGGGTGATGGCACAAAGTAAACTTTCGGGAAGCCTGAAGATGACACAGTACTGGGAGGGGTGGCTGACAGACCAGACGGGTGTGCTGCCACTCAAAGGGACATGGACAGGCTGGAGAAATGGGCCAAAACCAACCTTGTGAAGGTCAACAAAGGAAAATGCAAAGCCCTGCTGCTCAGGAGGAATAACCCCAGGCACCAGCACAGACTGGGAGCCAACCAGCAGAAAAGCAGCTGTGCAGAGAAAGATCTGGGAGTCCTGGTGGACATCAAGTTGACCATAAGCCTCCAAAGTGCTTTTGCAGTAAAGAAGGTGAACAGCATTAGGAGACACTGCCAGCAGGTCAAGGGAGGGGAACCTTCTTCTCTGCTCAGGGCTGGTGAGACACATGGAGTGCCGGCTTAAGTGCTCACCTCCCCAGTACAAGAGAGACACGGAGATACTGGAGAGTCCAGCAAAGGTCTTTCATAAGGAAAAACTTTCCTTTGAGAGTGCCAGAGCCTGGACCAGGCTGCTCAGAGAGGTTGTGGAGTCTCCTTCTCTGGAGACCTTCAAAACCTGCCTGGATGCAATCCTGTGCAACCTGCTCTGGGTGATGAAATGATCTCCAGAGGTCCCTTCCAACCCCCACCATTCTGTGAGTCTGTGAAAAGTCCACAAAGATGATTGAGGATCTGAAGCACCTGACATAGAAGGAGAGGCTGAGAAAGCTGGGACTGTTCATGCTGTAAAAAGGAAAAACTCATGAACATGCATAAATACCTGATGGAGGTGCAAAGAAGATGGAACCAGGTTCCTCTTGGTAGTATCCAGCAACAGGACAAGAGGCGACGGGCACACACTGAAATACAGGAAATCCCTTTTAAATGCAAGGAGGGGAAAACAAAACCAAAACCAAAACCTCTTTTCCTTGGTGGGGGATGGAACCAAACCATAGAACAGATTGGTTCTGGAGTTTCCATCCTTAGGGGTGCTCAAAACCCCACTGGACATGCCCCTGAGCAAACTGTT
>VYZX01010985.1:0-17943 GCA_013401335.1 Brachypteracias leptosomus | reverse complement strand
TCAAAGGGACATGGACAGGCTGGAGAAATGGGCCAAAACCAACCTTGTGAAGGTCAACAAAGGAAAATGCAAAGCCCTGCTGCTCAGGAGGAATAACCCCAGGCACCAGCACAGACTGGGAGCCAACCAGCAGAAAAGCAGCTGTGCAGAGAAAGATCTGGGAGTCCTGGTGGACATCAAGTTGACCATAAGCCTCCAAAGTGCTTTTGCAGCAAAGAAGGTGAACAGCATTAGGAGACACTGCCAGCAGGTCAAGGGAGGGGAACCTTCTTCTCTGCTCAGGGCTGGTGAGACACATGGAGTGCCGGCTTAAGTGCTCACCTCCCCAGTACAAGAGAGACACGGAGATACTGGAGAGTCCAGCAAAGGTCTTTCATAAGGAAAAACTTTCCTTTGAGAGTGCCAGAGCCTGGACCAGGCTGCTCAGAGAGGTTGTGGAGTCTCCTTCTCTGGAGACCTTCAAAACCTGCCTGGATGCAATCCTGTGCAACCTGCTCTGGGTGATGAAATGATCTCCAGAGGTCCCTTCCAACCCCCACCATTCTGTGAGTCTGTGAAAAGTCCACAAAGATGATTGAGGATCTGAAGCACCTGACATAGAAGGAGAGGCTGAGAAAGCTGGGACTGTTCATGCTGTAAAAAGGAAAAACTCATGAACATGCATAAATACCTGATGGAGGTGCAAAGAAGATGGAACCAGGTTCCTCTTGGTAGTATCCAGCAACAGGACAAGAGGCGACGGGCACACACTGAAATACAGGAAATCCCTTTTAAATGCAAGGAGGGGAAAACAAAACCAAAACCAAAACCTCTTTTCCTTGGTGGGGGATGGAACCAAACCATAGAACAGATTGGTTCTGGAGTTTCCATCCTTAGGGGTGCTCAAAACCCCACTGGACATGCCCCTGAGCAAACTGTTCCAGCAGTCACCACTTTAAGGTTCCCATTCTGCAATGACAAGCCATAAAAAGCAGCAGGAGGCTTTAAAGGAGAGAATAAGCAACATCATTCAAACTACTTATCTGAAGCAAGTGGGTTTTAGTCAACAGTATCCATGGTCCCAGTTCAGTGATGGAGACACATTAGAAAAGGTCCTAAGTGACAACCTTGAGCAAAAAATCAGTGAACAGCTGGTGTCAGTACAACACCCTCATTTTGAGTTTCAACATGTGGAGAGCAGTCCTGATACCTGGGAGATGGAAGCTCTTGTCCCAGCTCTCACACAGGCCTCATTTGTGATCTTGGAGGCACAAGAGTGGGGGAAAAAAGTGCAAGTAATTCTTGTTTGCTTGGCTCTCCTCCAATCTGTCAATCACCTCTTGAAAGGAAAGGGAATTTAGGTAGTTACAGAGCACACAGTATGAAAAAAATCCCTTCCAGGTGCTTCTGCAACTTCAGTTACCACAAGAAATATGTTCTCAGTTAAAAAAAAAAAAAGAAAAAGAGAATTGTGTATGAAAAATGAGGCCCAGGGGAGACCTCACGGCTACAACTACCTAAAAGGAGGTTGTAGAGAGGTGGGGATCAGTCTGTTCTCCCAAGGAACAAGTGATAGGATATGAGGAAATGGCCTCAAGTTGCACCAGGGGAGATTTAGGTTGGACATGAGGAAAAATTTCTTCACTGAAAGGGTTCTCAAAGCCTGGCCCAGGCTGGAGTCCCCATCCCTGGAGGTGTTTAAAAGTCTTGTAGATGTAGTGCTGAGGGACATGGTTTAGCAGGGGACTTGGTAAAGTTAGGTTAATGGTTGGACACAATGACTTTAAAGGTCTTTTCCAACCTAAAATATTCTATGATTCTATGAAATCCTGATGGGAAACTCAACAGCACAGGGCAAAGTGGGGCATGGACAGATGGGAAAACCCTTGGAACCCAGATGATGGGACAGAAGAGCCCTCCCTAGCTTGAAATATGAAAAGGCAGAGACCACCTAAGGGGAAGTGGGGAAGAAAAAAAGATACATTGAGGGCTTCAGAGCCTCAACTGCAGCTGAACAAGCTCTTAGGCTGCCCTTGCACAACACCCAAGGCTGACACCAAGAGGGGTCCAGGCAGACGCTCCACTGAGGTGAAGGAAAGCAGCTCTTACTTTGTCTGGGAAGAATTCCTGCCAAACAAGTTCTGCACAGCAACGTTTTTCAAATGGTTTGGGGCCTTTTTCTTTCTTTACTGTTGGGATATTGTTTTGGTTTTTTGAGTGTTACCAACACAAACACATTTTCCTCTTTCTTGCACAGACAGAAGAGGCCAGAACAACATAAGATCTCAACTATTTGGTGACAGTCAGGAACTTCAGGTACCTGTTTCCAAACTATTAACTTCTAAAATATAATTCAGTATCTCTCACTGGAAAGCAATATTCTGACAAAAGTTGCAGGCATTTCATAGAAACATTTTCCTAAAAATAATTCAATTCATTCAATAATTGATTGTTTGATTATGTGACCAATGTTTAAATAGATTTGTGCTAATCTTTTAAAAGAATTTAAAGTTTTCCTTTTAAAATAAAAGTGGTTGTATTTTCTCTACTTATGAAATGTAGAGATTTCAGAACATCAGTGTCTCTCCTACAGAACGAGAGTTGTCTCCATGCACTGCTTTCAATCACTAGCTAATTTCTCTTTCCAGATCTCTGGCATTTCACCAGCATTACTGAGAATCTGAAGAACAGTTACTGGGAATGTTTTTATTTAATCAATGTCTTGTTCACCACTCTAAACACATGTATAAATTCCAAGGGCTGCAATACCACAGTTTGATCTGGAATATAAGACAGAGGCAACAATTCTCTGTCTCCTTGACTTTAAAAAGACAGAGAGGTCATCTGGGAGAGCTGAGGGGTACTTGGACACCCACGGAAAACAGTGGGAGTTTGGCCCAAATGAGGATGTCAGGATTTATCCCATAATGCCCTCTACCACTTCCCCACTGTTCTACCTGACAGCTTCTGGAAATTGGCAAGAAGTGAAGGACGAGCCGACAACATCCAAGATGAGGCCTCCAAGGGTGTGTTTTGTAACAATGGAGGTCAACCCACACGTGTCTGGCTGTGCTCCTGCCATCACAACTCCACAGTAACAGGGGTTTTAGTGTGTTCATTTTAAAAGCACAGTGGCTAAAAAAACATCTCCAAAAACTACTGATTGCCAAACTAACCAGACTTTTAAAAACAACCCCACAGAGCAGCTGCATCCAGGACATCACTTGTGGAACGATCCCCCACGTTTGGGTCCCTGCTGTTATCAGTGATTAGATAAGGAACACCAACACCACACAGATGCTCTTCTAGAACCTCCTTCCAGCACCACCTCCCCAAATGTTATCTTCTCCCACAGATACCTCCAGAACAGCCCCAGAATAGAATCATAGAATTGTCAGGGTTGGAAGGGACCTTAAAGATCATCTAGTTCCAACCCCCTGCCATGGCCAGGGACACCTCCCACTAGATCAGGTTACTCAAAGCCCCAGCCAGCCTGGCCTTCAAAATTTCCAGGGATGGGGCTTCCATCACCTCTCTGGGCAACCTGTGCCAGTGTTTCATCACCCCCATGGTGAAGAACTATTGCCAACCCCAGTGTGGCCTGGGATGAGGTGGCTGGATTTGCAGTCAGGATGTATCGAGGACCAAAAGCCAATTGCTGCCCACATGATGCCTTCGTGCCTAGATCTAAGGGCATGGATGCTCAAACCAGTCTGCTCCTGGTTGATGGTCTTTCCCATCCCTGTTCCACACCCTTATTTGGTCAATATTTGCTTAGTTAAGAGTTGAATGTTTGCCCTGAGGGAAATGTGGTTATGAGCCCTGTTCAACCCAATCTGACCTTTCTCCTGTAGGGAGCCAAGTAACAGCCAGCTCATGTTTCCCATGAGCCAAGAACTTCTTAGAGCATCACTGCTCTGAACGGGGAGCCTGGATCCTGCCCAAACTGAAGTCACCGGTTTCACTGACCACACCACGGGGTCTGCAGCATTTAATTCTTAATCAGTTCCTTTATTTGGATCCCTGGAGGCAGCAGGATGAACACCTACAGATCATATCCCTGTAGATAATCAATATAATCACATTCCTGTAGATAATCAATGCAGCAGCAGGGACACAACACGTAAGGGTTTGGTGCAGCCTCTTTAGTTGTCACAGCAGCTCCCTGACAACAACCGAACAGAAAAAAATAACCAAACTAAAAACCAAACATTTTAAAAGAAAGCCAAGGGACAGTGGGTCTTTCAGGGATGGACACATTTTGGAGCAAGAGCCAAACTAAGCACATGTGCTGCTGAGGAGACAGAGGTTCCAAAGGAAAAGCAGCACTTGGTTATCAAATGGAAAAGAGAAAAAAGAGGGGGAAGAAAAGAGGGAAATGGGAAAAAAAACAAAGGAGGGGGGAAAAGAGAAAGGAGGGAAGGGGGGTAAAGAAAAAGAGAGATAAAAGGAGGAAAGGAAGAAGGAAAAAGAGGGGAAGGGGAAAAAAGAAAAATGAAGGGGGGGAGAGGGGACAGAGCACACAAAGAGTGAAGAGAGAGAAGCAGTGGGGGGTTATTCTTTTTTAAGGGGGGAAATAGGATTAAAAAGAAGGAGGAGGGAAAAAGAGATAGAAGGGGAAGACAGGAACAAAGAGGGGAAGGAAGAGGGAAGCAAAGGGGAAACATAAGAAATGATAAAAAATAGGGAAAAAAATATAAAAAAGATAGAAAAGAGGGAAAAGAAAAAAGGATAAAAAAATAAAAACAGGAAAAAAGATTAAAAGGAGGAAAAAAGAAAAAATAGACAAAAGAAAAAGGAAAAAGAAAATAAAAAAGATCTCAAAGGGTTTTAGAAGAGCAGGGAAAAAAGAGGGGGAAAGGGAGACGATAGAGAAAAAGATATTTTAAAAAGAGATTAAAAGATACAAATAAGAAAGAAAAATGGGATTACAAAGAGATAAAATAAGATAAAAAAGAGTAAAAAAGATTTTTAAAAGCAGCCAAAAAACCTCAACGTTGTCATATAGCCCCTAATATCATCATCACATAGTTAAAATATTGCCCTCTTGAATGATGCAAATTAAAAGGTTTAAGTAAACCTCTGATATGCTCTTGAAAGCCATAGGCCAACAGGAAAAGTGATTTATTGTCTGTGGGTCCATTGAACCGTCCCTGACAACAGCCACACAGACACCACTGCCACCTCCCAGCAGAAAACCTCAGGAATTCCTCATCCCTGGGCCTTGGAGATTGAGTGAGAGAACCTGCCTGGAGCAGGGTTTGTCCTCCAGGAAGAGTGAAGTACCTCAGCTACGGCAGTGACTGTCCCATAATTAACTCGTGTGCTTTGTAGTCAATAAAAAAGGGACTCTTGACTTCAAAAGTCATTTTTACGGCAAAAGGAGCGGAAAGGTTTTCAAGTGATGACTGTGGAAGGACAAAGAGAGGAGATGGTGCATTTGTATTGGTCAGTACAGCTCTTGTCGTGACAACTGCGACCAAGGATGGTCATGGGAGACCAAGGTTCACAGGCCACACTGACTCATAGAATCATTTAAGTTGGAAGAGACCTCTAGGATCAAGTCCAACCTTCATCCCAACATCTCCCTGATCCCTAGACCATGTCTCAAAGCACGACATCTACCTGTTTCTTGAACCCCTCCAGGGATGGTGACTCCACCACCTCCCTGGGCAGCCTGTTCCAGTGCCTGACCACTCTCTCAGTAATAAATTTCTTCCTAATGTTCAATCTAAACCTCCCCTGGTGCAGCTTGAGGCCATTACCTCTCGTCTTGCCCTTAGTTACTTGGGAGAAGAGACCAACACCAGCCTCAATGCAACCTCCTTTTAGGTAGCTGTAGAGAGCAACGAGGTCTCCTCTCAGCCTCCTCTTCTCCAAGCTAAACAATCCCAGCCCCCTTCAGCTGTTCCTCATAAGAATATTCTCCAGACCCCTCACCAGCTTCATTGACCTTCTCTGGACCCGCTCCAGCCCCTCAATGTCCTTCTTACACTGTGGCGCCCAATGGGGTCTATTTTCAGAGGGAAAGCAGTTGTCGACCCCTCAGAAAGAGCCCCAGGTGAGAAGAAGGCTGGCAAGCCTCAGCCAGACACCCAGCTGGCTCCACAGCCCATACCAAAGCTTGGTTCTCTGCAGCTTTTCCAGAGTTAAGACTGGGCTGGTACCCATTTCTCCTCCCCAGATGGAAAGCTCTCCTGAGAGCAAAGCAGGTTTCCAAGGTTTTTACCAACCACGCAGAGCTTGCTGCTGACGTGTGAGCGCTCGGGGCACCCACAGGGTAGTCCTGGGATCAGAGCAGAGCTACAGTTGGATGTTCTCCAGGGATATATCAGGAGAAGGAATCAAATTGCCACACAAACATGATTGCCAAGCCCCAGCCTCAGGTTACAGCAATTTGCTTGACACGTTTTATTTCAAAGGGCAGGCTGCTGGAGTAGTATTTTGTTGTTATTGATGTGTCCAGGTCCCCTAATGCAGAGTTCATGTCTTTGGTAAGGGACAGGATTCCTTCTCCTTCAAGTTCTACTCTGGAGAACAGAAAGCATCACAAATTCATCCTGCAGCCTGGAAAAAAGATTTGCATAGACCGAGTTTAGGACAGTCCCTCAGAATAGATGCAAAGCAGTGCTCTTAAGTGACCTGCTTCCTCCCCAAAATCCATGAATCCAGAGCAGAGGAGCTTTGGACCTCTGCTTTCTCTTCCAGGGGGCAAATTCAGAAAGTCATCCTGTGAGACATTTGTTGACCCTTTCAAATCAAAACTAGAGGTGAGTAGATTCAGATTAGATGTTAGGAAGAAATTCTTCACCATGAGGGTGGGGAGACACTGGAACAAGTTGCCCAGAGAGGTGGTAGAAGCCCCATCCCTGGAAATTTTGAAGGCCAGGCTGGATGGGGCTCTGAGGAACCTGATGTAGTGGGAGGTGTCCCTGCCCATGGCAGGGGCGTTGGAACTAGATGATCATTAAGGGCCCTTCCAACTCTGACAATTCTGATTCTATGATTCTGGCAGCCCAAGCAGAGCCAAATCAGCTGGGAAACGTGATTTCCCTGCCTCCAAGCCCACAGTATCTAAGAAAGGTCATATTCTGACCCCTTTTGAAAAGGCTGCCCAGAAAACCTGTGTAAGATTAGCATATATCTACTGTCCCATCACCAAATCACTGTCTGCCCAGCTTTTGCCCAGTGCAACTCCCCATTTCCAAGCCTTGCAGGCATCTCACAGCATCACAGAGAACACACTCAGATGATTTGAGTGTATCAACATGCACTGGGACCATCTGGCAAACCCACAAGGCATCCACTGTCAGAAGATCCATAAAGAGTGGGGAGTCAGCGCCAAGCAGCAGGAACCCTGTCGTCTTCCCTGCTTTTTTTAAAAGGTATTTTGGTCCCAATTTGCACAGAATTGGAATGGCACCTGAAGAGGACTTTTTGCTCACAGCACCACACGAGATTCCAGGTTTCAGAGTAAAGCTGAGCTATCAATAAAACAAGTCTCTCACCCATCTTGTTTCCTTTTCAGAGTAGTGAACTCAGTCATGCTCTTCAAGCTGAAGGACAGCACCTTCTCCACCAGACAAGGCTTCCTCAATGTAGGGTTAGAATGTGTCACTGCTTGACAGACACCACTGGGGAATGAACCACTACTCTTGATATGCTCAAGATCATAGAATCATAGAATGTATTGGGTTGGAAGGGACCTCCAAAGGTCATCTAGTCCAACCCCCCTACAATAAGCAGGGACGTCTCTACCTAGGGCAGGTTGCTCAGAGCCCCATCAAGCCTGACCTTGAATGTCTCCAGGGATGGGGCCTCCACCGCCTCTCTGGGCAACCTGTTCCAGTGATCAGCCACCCTCATATTAAAGAACTTTTTTTATAATGTCCAACCTAAATCTACCCTTTTCCAGCTTAAAACCATTACCCCTCATCCTGTCGCTACAAACCCCTGTGAACAGATCCTCCCCCACCTTCCTATAGACATCTTTCAGGTGCTGGAAGGTCGCTATAAGGTCCCCCTGGAGCCTTCTCTTCTCCAGGATGAACAACCCCAACTCTCTCAGCCTGTCTTCACAGGAGAGGTGCTCCAGCCCTCTGATCATTTTCATGGCTCTCCTCTGGACACGCTCCAACAGGTCCACGGTTTTTTTTGTGTTGAGGTTTGCAGAGCTGGACATAGTGCTCCAGGTGAGGTCTCACTGGGGCAGATTCACCTCTCTTGATCTGCTGGCCACACTTCTTTTGATGCAGCCCAGGATGCAATTGGCCTTCTGGGCTACAATTGCACATTGATGGCTCATGATGGTTTAAATCAAAGCAGCCACCTCAGGAACCAAGACTGGAAGAGTATTTTCGCTTATAGTTTAAGAACCTGCTTTAGTAGAACGTTGAGTTTGTTCAACTCTGTGCTAGCCTGTGAATGGTGCCTCTTCAAGACTGCAACAGATCAATGAAGTTTTAATTTAGAAAGTGAGGCAATAAAAGAGATTTATTTGAAGAGATCACAGACCCCCAGACCCATGACAAGAGCCACGTCATTCTGCAGCACTGGTCATAAGAACTGAGCTCCACCTTCAGGATCCTGTCATCTGAATTACCATTTTTTTAACGTGAAGGGGCTGTATCCCAGCATAGAGCTTCAAGCCTAGGAACATTTTTGCCTGGAGATGATTGACTAGAGCAAAAATCAAGCTAAGGTGCCTTCAGATGCATTTAGCAGGTCTATGATTCCAAGCACCAGCTTGATAACTAGGTTGAGCAGACACAGGAGGCACCAACCATAAGTCAGAGGAGGGACGAGTCTCAGGCTACAGTCATATGGAGGCATCAAAAAATCCCTTTTTTCTTCTCCAACTCTGAATTTCTCTCGTTTCTTGAATCCCTGGAAGAAGGGCATTATTTTTGCTCTTTCCATGAGATTCCCTGTAGGTAGAAATTCCCCCTTGCCTCAAGTTGCACCAGGGGAGGTTTAGGTTGGAAAAACTTCTTCCCTGAGGGGATTGTCAAGCCTTGGAACAGGCTTCCCAGAGCAGTGGTGGAGTCTCCATCCCTGGAGGGTTTAAAAGTCGTGGAGATGTGGTGCTGAGGGACAATGGTTGAGTGTTGGAATTGGCAGTGCTGGGTTTAACAGTTGGACTCGATGACCTTACAGATCTTTTCCAACCAAAGCAATTCTATGATTCTATAAACATCTGTGCTCCAGGCAGCTTGACCATCCTGCCCATGCTCCAAACAGACCTCTGATGGCAGTGCAGACCCAGCACGGAGCCAGGTCACAGCGGTTTCAAGGTGCTAGCAACATTTCAACAGAAGCTCTAGTGCAGTCTTTATTTCCTCTAAAAACAAAAGGCTTCAGTGAGACAATTCATGCAATTAAAGCCACACAAAACCTCGAGTCACTTGCTGGGTCACAATCCAGCTGATTCTAAGAATTTGTAGGGAGGCTGCTTACCCAGAAGTTAACCTACTGCCTTGGAAAGCAGGGCTTAATTTAGACGAGCGATTACTTACAGCACCTGCTGCTACAGCGTCTGACACACCAGCTTCTCCAAAATTAATCCCATCTTCTAAGATTATTTACATAAGTCATTAAGGAAAGAGCTAAAAATAGAGCTCTAGATGTGTAACATCACCACCAGCTGCGTTATCAGCAGCGACTGGGACCGTAATTTCCAAAGCAAAGAGTGTGAGTTAAGGCGGGCTGAGCTGAGGTCGCACAGTCACTCCTTGCAGAAGACTCACATCCTCGGCCAGGAGCAGCAGAAAAGGCTTTGCACAGGCTCCACACACCAACCTGTCCCTGTGCATGACAGGTTATTCAGTCTGGAGAAGAGAAGGCTCGCAGGGGACCTTATTGTGGCCTTCCAGTATCTGAAGGGGGCTACAAGAAAGCTGGGGAGGGACTTTTGAGGCTGACGGGTAGTGGTAGGGCTGGGGGGAATGGATCAAAACTAGAGGTGGGTAGATTCAGATGAGACAATAGGAAGTTCTTCCCCATGAGGGAGGGGAGACACTGGCCCAGGTTGCCCAGAGAGGTGCTGGAAGCCCCAGCCCTGGACATTTTGAAGGCCAGGCTGTATGGGGCTGTGAGCAACCTGATGTAGTGGGAGGTGTCCCTGCCCATGGCAGGGGGACTGGAGCTAGATGATCTTTAAGGTCCCTTCCAACCCTGATGGTTCTATGATTCTATGACACCACCATCTCAGGAGAAGCTCCACACAGCAAGGGAAGCTTTGCAAAAGAGGCCTCCTGGCTTTAAAGCCACGTTACCTGCAGGATTTAAATCTAAAGCCAAACCCACAGGAGCCTTGTCATGCAAGTGACTGAGTGCTGAGGTCAGCACACAACAGAGGGAGGAAGGGAAGAAAGGAGGACTGAGGAACAGGCTCAGTTCTCAAGGCCTTGGTCCTTCTCCAGAAGTTTCTGTTCACATCTACATATGGGGACTTATTTTAAGTCCATGGGCCCTGATGGGATGCACCCCCAAGTGCTGAGGGAGCTGGCAGATGTCACTGTGAGGCAAGTCTTGATAATTTTTGATCAATCATGGCAACTGGGAGAAGTGCCCATAGACCGGAGGAAAGCAAATGTCACTCGGTGTTCAAGAGGGAGGACCCAGGGAACTACAGATGGGCCTGCAGGAACATCATGAAGCTCAACAAGAAATGTAAAGTCTTGCACCTGGGCAGGAACAACCCCAAGCTCCAATATATGCTGGGGGTCACCCAGGTGGAAAGCAGCTTGGTAGAAAAGAGCCTGGAGGTCCTGGTGACAGCAAGTTGAACATGAGCCAGCAATGGGTCTTTGCAGTCAAGAAGGCAAATGGTTTCATGAGCTGCATTAGGACAAGTACTTGGGACAGATCAAGGGAGGTGATCTTTGCCTCTACTCCACACTGGTGAGGTCACATCTGGAGTGCTGGGTCCAGTTCTGGGCTCCTCAGTACAAGAGAGACACAGGCACACTGGAGGGAGTCCAGCAAAGAGCCACAAAGATGCTGAGGGAACTGGACCATCTCTCCAATGATGAAAGGTTGACAGAGCTGGTTGATTCAGCCTCACCAATGTATAAATACCTGCAGGGAAGGTGCCAAGAGAATGGAGCCAGGCTCTTGTCAGTGGTGCGTCGTGACCAGACCAGAGGCCATGAACACAAACTGAAACCCAAAAGTGTTCCTCTGAACATCAGGAAACACTTTTTCCAATGTGAGGGTAACTGAGCACTGGAACAGACTGTCCAGAGAGGTTGTGGAGCCTCCATCCTTGAAGATATTCAAAAGAAATCTGGACACAGTCCTGGACAACTGGGTCTGGGTGGCACTGCTTGAGCACAGGGGGTTGGACTAGATGACCTCTAGAGGTGCCTTCCAATCCCAACCAGCCTCTGATGCTGTGAAGACACGTACCTAAAGGTGTACAGGCACCAAGAAGAGCCCCTCTAATGGTTTCAAGAGGCAGCACAAACCTTTACCTTATTTGTAACTACCAAATACACATTTTTATTCTGATTGAAAAACATGTCAGTAATCACAGAACCACAGAATGGTGGGGGTTGGAAGGGATGTCTGGAGATCATGTCATCCAACACCCCCCACCAAAGCAGGTTCACCCAGGGCAGGTTACACAAGAACACATCCAAGTGGGTTTTGAAATTCTCCAGAGAAGGAGGCTCCACAATCTCTCTGGCCATGAGATGCTGGATGTTTCCTTCCAGGGGAAGGAAGAGCTCAGAGTTAAACACGGAACCCTTCACCACACAGGTCTACCTCTGAGGCAACTCACTGCTGTGCACAGGAATTGGAAGCAATCCAAATCTGGGGGCTTATTTCTGTTCCTAATGAAGACAGGAGTTATTTGCAAAGATTCAGCTGGGATCTCAAAACCTCCTTCACACTCAGAAGGACTTTTTCAGCAGCTTGAAAATTTCTACCAGGCTACGCCTGCCTCCTCCCCTGACCCACATACATCAAGCCATAAAAGCTGTGAGCAGCCTGCACAGAAAGGTTTGCCTTTTAGGAGGTGGAACAAAGAACATCACATTCCTGTCTGAGCTCAACAAAAACAGTTTGAAGAAGGTCTCAGAAGGTCGCAGCCATGACGGGCTCCCCAGAACTCCAGGCACCCAGTTGCAATTCAAGCTCATCTCTTTCAAGCCCAAGAGCTTGGCGAAGGTTGTGGGTCTTCTGGGGACACAGAGCAAAGGACGGGAGCGCCTCGGCTCCAGACACTGCCTCTCACTGAAGCCAAAGAAAACAAAGTAAAACTCAAAGTACTGAGGTTTAGGAGATCTGTGCAGGCAAAAAAAATCTCACTTCACAGCCACGCAGCAGTCCCAAAGCATCACACTTCATTGTAGTCCTCAGGATGTTCTTCTTTCTTTGCTTATGGATTATGTATTCAAGCATCTTCTCATCTGGGCAGCTTTTACAGAGAACCAAGTACCTGCTGTTTCTCTGCACATTGAATTAACAAAGGCTTGGAGTAAAGAAATACTCTGAAATTGGTTTGGAAGGGAAAGTGGGATTAAGGGATTAAGGGACTGAGCATCTCCATGAGGAGGAAAGGCTGAGAGCCCTGGGGCTGTTTAGCCTGGAGAAGAGAAGCCTGAAAGCGGATCTGATCAATGTTTATAAATATCTGAAGGGTGGGTGTCAGGAAGATGGTGTCCATCTTTTCCGTGGTGCCCAGCAATAGGATGAGGAGCAATGGGCATGAACTGGAACACAGGAACTTTCACCTCAACATGAGAAGAAATTTCTTCACTGTGAGGGTGACGGAGCCTGGCCCAGGCTGCCCAGAGAGGTTGTGGAGTCTCCTTCTCTGGAGATTTTCAAAACCCATCTGGACACAATCCTGGGCAACCTGCCCTAGGCAAACCTGCTTTAGCAGAGGGGTTGGATGAGATGATCTCTAGGGGTCCCTTCCAGCTCCTACCATTCTGTGATTAAGAGTTCCTGCAGAAAAGGACAATTCTCCTTCCCCCCCACCCCTTTGGCCAACTCTTTCTGCCTATACTAGAGGCCCATAAAAACTCAGGATCTTTTTCTCAATTTGAAGCAATGTGCAGAAAATCATCTCTCCATCAAATGCTACTTGGTGACAAAATGTTACTGCTGTGGGTGAAGGAACAACTTCTGCTGGGTCACACAGAACATCTTAAAGCACACAACAGCTCCGCTAGCCCTGTATAAACTGAGGACACAGTTTAAGTTGAGAAAGGTCACACAAGCTTTCAGCAGAGAAGGAACACCATGTGTGTTTCCAGACTCCTGTCCTGCTCTGGGTCTGGGTGTTCTGTTTCCACCCTCTAACCCCCTGCTGATTGCACAAGCAGCTCCAGAGCAAGGCCCAGCTGGGGCAGGCTGCAGGACAGGAACTGCAGGGTCTGGAAGCAAAGTGGGAATGGAACAGTGCAGAGAGCAGAGGAGGAGCTGGCAGCTCTGCCACCCTTACCCAGCTCCTGCACAACCTCCCCGACTGGGGACTCTGTTGCTGCTCACTGTCTGTGTCCTCTCCTCTCCTCACAGCTTTGCTCCTGGCTCAGACGATGACACTATTACACTTTACCCTCCTCCCTGTAAGGCACAAGTGGAATGAAGCAGAGATTAGGATTGTTGCTCCTGTAGAGCTTATGGTGTTCTTCTGACCACGGATACCAGGGATGAGAATTTCATTTTCATTCTATGATTTCAGGCCTCTCTCTCTGGAAAACAATTTAATCCAAGGGACATCCAAGCTGTGACATGACCATCAGAGAACAGAGGTATCACAAAAGCAGCGTGGACCACACTTGGTGGCAGCAGTGTTTGAGCCTGGCTTAATACAGCAAAAAGAAAAGGTATAGAATCATAAAATGGTGTGGGATGGAAGGGACCTTTCAAGGTCATCTAGTCCAACCCCCTGCACTGAGCAGGGACATCTAGAGCAGGTTGCTCAGAGCCCCGTCCAGCCTCACCTGGAATGTTTCAAGGGATGGAGCTTCTACCACCTCTCTGGGCAATATGGGCAAGGGTCTCACCACACTCAGCATAAAAGGTTTCTTTCTTCTCTCTAGCCTAAATCTCCCTCTTTTAGCTTAAAACCATCACCTCTTGTCCTGTCACTAAAAAGTCTATCCTCATCTTTCTTATAGGCCCCTTTAAGTACTGAAAGGCCATAAGAAGGTCTCCCCAGAACCTTCTCTACTCTGGGCTGAACAAGCCCAACTCTCTCAGCCTGGCCTCCCAGCAGAGGGGTTCCAGCCCTTACATCATTGCTGTGGTCTCCTGTGGACCTGCTTCAACAGGTTCATGTATCTTTACATCACTGCTCTTTGCCTCAATGCAGTAAACAGACATAACAAACCTTTCCAGGGGTCCGTCTTCAGACAAAAAATTGTCAGGCACCACCAGGTTCATCAGGACACCACAAGGTCACAACTGTGCAGTCCATCAACAGTTCACAACACCCCAGTGAGATTTGGTAAGAGGGTAGTAGAACTCCCTCCAGTCCATGAGACTTCCTGATGCTCACTTCAGCCATGGCAAACAAGCTAAGGACGTGCCAGGTTTGACTCAGAACATTCATCAGCATCTTCAAAGAGCTGGTGGTTTGGTTTTCATCTTTCTCTTTGTGCACAGAGATAAGAGGTCCTCTGTTATTTACCTGCCCTGCTTCCAGTACTGCAACAATTGAGCTCCAACACCTTCATGCTTCTTTCTTCCTAAGAGAACAACAAACTAATAATCCAAGGGCCACATACACACCCTCCTTAATGGCACAGAAGGATTTTACTCATCTGCTCCTTGTCCCTTTCAGGCTTTACAACCTAAATAACATCTTAGTTGGCAGCATTTGAAAAACAAACCCAGGAAATACACAACCACCTCTGAAAGGTTCCTTTGCAACTTTCAGTGTAATTTGTTTTCATTCTCAGAGACTCAGAAAATCACCTTGACCCAACCCCACTAATACTGCTATTAAACCTGAAAAACAACTGACTGGTGGGGACCATGCTTGGGTCAACCCTGTTCCAAGGAGATGGATGAACCGAGTATCACAATATAATACCCTGGCACCAGGCACAGTGCTAGGAGTTGTCTGAGGCAGCATCAAGCCATGGTTGAAAGGGCTTGGAAACAATCATTTAGGTTGGAAGAGACTTTAAGATCATTGTGTCCAACTGTTAACCAAGCACTGCCAGCTCACGACTAAACTCATCTACATGAGTTTTAAATCCCTCCAGGGATGAGGACACAACCACCTTGTTCCAGCCTCCTTTCAGATCGTTCTAGGGGGCGAGAAGGTCTCCCCTGAGGCTCCTTTCCTCCAGGCTCAACAACCCCAGGTCCCTCAGCTGCTCCTCACAACACTTGTGCTCTTGACCCTTCACCATCTTCACTGCCCTTCTCTGGACATGCTCCAGCCCCTCAATGTCCTTCTTGGAGTGAGGGGCCCAAAACTGACCCCAGGATTTGAGGTGTGGCCTCCCCGGTGCCAAGTTCAGGGGGATGATCCCTGCCCAAGTCCTGCTGGCCACACTAGTGCTGATCCAAGCCAGGATGCTGGTGGCTTCTTGGCCACCTCGGTACACCCTGGCTTATCTTCAGCCGGTTGTCAACCAACTCCACCAGCTCCCCTTCTGCTGGGCAGTTTCCAGCCACTCTTCCCCCAGCCTGGAGTGTTGCAGGGGGTTGTTGTGACACAAGTGCAGGACCTGACCTTTGGCCTTGTTGAACCTCATCCCATGGGTCCCAGCCCATTGATCCAGCCCATCCAGCCTGTCCTGATCAAAGTAAACTGGAAGCAGATTCACATCCCATTCACCTATTCCCACCCCAGCACCAATAACCTCAGGCAGAGCTGCAACCACCACCCCTGGATTTGCCCAGAACCACAAACTAGTGGCTCAAAATAAAGCTTTGAGGAAGCAGTTCCTTTGCATCAGCTCCATTCCTCTGGCCACCAGCCAGCCTGGGGCAAGTCCCACAGGTAGAGAGAACCTAAGAGAGATCAGAGTCAGACCTGCCATCAGTGAGGCAACCAACAGTGCTGGCCTCTTCACCATCCCCCCCGGGCTGTTTTCAGTCTCTCATGAGAATCGGGGATATATTATGTAAAGCAGATTCCTCACCCTTAATTAAAATAAAGTTCACATGCACACCCTGCTGAAGGCAGCATTAAGGAAAAAAAAAATCACTTCCATGAGGGATAAGTCACCTATAATTAAAAAAAATAAAAGCTTGGTGTGCTCACAAGGGAGCACCAACCCCTTGGCAGCCACCTGGGTAATGGCTTCCAGTGAAAAGCTGCAGAAGAGAGAGCCCTGGGGAAAGGAAGGGGCACCTGAACCCTCTGGCAAAGGCAAAGCAGGTGGGATTTGTCCTGCGTGGGCTCAAACTGCAAAGCCTGCCACCAAATTCCACCTATTCTGAGGCAACAAGCCCCAATTCTTCTCCACTGTTCTCTATGCTTTCATCTATTTGAAAAGCAAAGCTCATCTTGTTTTATCAGAAGTTTCCTGGTGGTAATGGCACGGGAGCTGGTAGATCATAGAATCATAGAATGCACTGGNTGTCCTTCTTGACCTGAGGGGCCCAGAACTGGACACAACATTCCACCTGTGGTCTCACCAGGGCAGAGTAGAGGGGGAGGAGAACCTCTCTCAACCTACTAACCACCCCCCTTCTGATCCACCCCAGGCTGCCATTGGCCTTCTTGGCCACAAGGGCACATTGCTGGCTCATGCTCATCCTGCTGTCCACCAGAACCCCCAGGTCCCTTCCCCCTACACTGCTCTCCAACAGCTCAGTCCCCAACCTATACTGGTACCTGGGATTGTCCTTGCCCAGATGCAGACTCTACACCTGCCCTTGTTATATTTCATTAAATTTCTCCCTGCCCAACTCCCCAGCCTGTCTAGTAACCTTTCTTCCAAACTTCTAGGAAGTTAAGATCTTGACAGAAGTTTTCTGAAAATCTGAATATATTGCAACCACTTCATCCCTTTCTTACTTGCACCCACAGCACTTCATGGGGTAGAGCAGCAGGATTTTCATATTTTTGGATGCCACAATGACTCCTTCCAACAGTTTCCATTTATCTGTGTACACAGGGATCCTCCCTACAGACCCTTCCATTGCTGGTACGTGACTCTCTGGTGAGCTGCTCCCAGGATCTCTCCAGAGCACTTTTTATAGACAGGAATTACACTGGCAGGTCCCTGGTGCCCTGGCACAGTGGCTGTCTGCAGGGATAACTGGACAGCTTGGCCACAGGTTCTGCAGCTTCACATTCAAGTTCCTCAGGAATCGTGGTTGAACGTCATCCAGGCTCTGCTATGGCTTTACCAACTCCAAGTAACCTTTTTACACCTTCATCATAAAGCACTCCCCAGAATACCCTAATCCTAATGGATTCTACCCTAGTGTATATAATATTTATTCCCTAGTGGATATAAAAACTAAAGTCCTAACATCTCAGAAGAGCAGTCCCAAGACAGACTGTTTTGCCCTCCTGCTGTCCCTGCTCTCCCCCTCATACCTGGCACAGCTGTCACCCTGCCCTTCCATCCTGGTGGAGGTTTCAGAGGTCACAAAGAGATCAGAGAGATTAAGGCCAACTTCTAGGTACAGCAACCCCCTGCAATGCTACAGACTGGGGGAAGAGTGGCTGGAAACTGTCTGGTGGAAAAGGACCTGGGGGTGCTGGTCAGCAGCCAGCTGAAGATGAGCCAGCGTGTGCCCAGGTGGCCAAGAAGGCCACCAGCATCCTGCCTTGGATCAGCACTAGTGTGGTCAGCAGAACTTGGGCAGGGATTGTCCACTTGGACTCAGCATTGGTGAGGCCACACCTCGAATCCTGGGGTCGGTTTGGGGCCCCTCACTCCAAGAAGGACCTTGAGGGGCTGGAGCTTGTCCAGAGAAAGGCAACAAAACTGGTGAAGGGTCTGGAGCAAAGTCTTGTGATGAGTGGCTGAGGGA
>VYZX01010984.1:16938-60742 GCA_013401335.1 Brachypteracias leptosomus | reverse complement strand
ATTGATCTCCCGCCGCAGCATTTTCCATCTTAAAGGTTTCTAGGCTTAAATACCAGTGGGCTGTTCTGAAATGGTTGTGAGTTTGACCATCCAGTTTTTTGCATGTTCCAGGTGGAGTGGGATCATAGAATTTCTCCCATGAAGGTAATACTAAAATTTCAAAAGCAGCATGTACTTATTAATTTAACATAATCTAATGGAAATAAGGGTAACTGATGACTATGAAGATGCAGACGAAGCTCTTCTCTCTTGTCCTGTTCCTGCCCACCTGTGTTGTATTTTTCAGTTGAATTATTTGATTTAAAAAAATATCCAGACTGAAAACCACCTAGTTTATGTTGTTTCTATTTACTGCTAGGCTTGGCTCACTTTCCACAGACAGCAAAACTCACCTGCATATTCAGATTCTTGCAGAGGCTTAGCAGGAAGGATTCTCAAAGCATGTATAGCCTGCAGAGTTGAAGAACTTACAATCTCATAATCATCTTCATCCTCCTCAGATACCTTGGAGGAAGATTGTAAGTCACTCTTGCCCTTCATTGTCAAATCTTTGTTCTGGATAGAAGAAGAGAGACATAATTAAGTTCAAGAATGGAAATGTTTGAATACCAGAAGCAGATATTTTGGTGCACAGGAAATATTCTGATGGAAATTGAAGGGCTGGCAAGTAGTTGAACAAGGGTTTTGAGAATCTAATATTTTTATTTTGATTCATTAAATAGCCAGTTGTGAGACAATTTAGGTATTTCTGAATTTGGCCTGTCACCACTCTTGAAAATATAAGTGGTTTTTGATCATTTCAGACATTTGAAACAGTGCCTTTCATAATAACATTATCCATGTGGTATTTGTATTGTACTGGCTGTTTACATATGTTACTTGCAAGAATATGTTAACTAGCTCATCACAAATGTCACTTTTTAATATAAAAACATGCACTGTTTGAGGGAATTTGTGCTAGCAAATGTGCAGTCCAAGTGAACGCAATAGCAAATATGTATGGAACAGCAGAGTCCACAGAAATGTGGTGCTGAGAGTGACTCACCATGTCTCTGGGTATGCCTATACACCTGTACTTGGCTAGTTCAAGATTATTTTCTGGAGTCCTGTTGCACCCTTTGTACTCACTGATTACATGTTGGAATGCAACTGCTGGCTTCCTTCCGGAGAAGACATGCACAAACAGTGCAGAGCTGAGATTATTAGTGCTGAGCGAACTCAACTGAGGGTACCCAGTGTCTTTGCAAGTCATCTTTTGCTACCAGACACAGTAGGTGCATCCACACACTTGGAATTTTCCTTGATGTTGGTTTTAATCTCTTCTTGAACTCACTAGTAATGGGAAATCAATAGCTTCCTGAGGTGTCTTCTTCCACTAGTTAACTGTCCTTTCAGTTCATGCTTTTTATCTTGAGTGCTACAAATTAAACCAATTTGTTTTATGCTCCAGGGACACTAAAAAAATTGATTACTATCCACTTTATTTCAACCTTTATTATGCTTAATGCCTATAGTTATATTTCCTTTTAGTCTTCTCACCAAGCAAGTTCAATTCTTTAAAGCTTTCATGAGTTGTCAACCAATGTAAAAGATTTTGAACCTCATATCCCCAGTGTTACTTTCCTTTGAACTCTCTCCAGGATGTTCACATCTTTATTACAACATCATGCAGACCTCCAAGAAGTGTTCTTGACAGTACATTTCAGGGTGAGATTTGTCTTTTTATAACAGCACATAAAAAATACCATCACACCCTAGATAGACCCCTGCATGAAACCTGGGTGTTCAGACTCTGCTGCTGCATAACTCTTTCCAGTTCAGTAGCAATTGTGCAAACACTTCATACATCTAGACCAGGTTTCTACTTTTGAGATTACCTTCTGGAAAATGTCAAAGACCTAAGAAAAATCAAGATACGTTGTATCTACTGTTTTCTTTCTCCCCATTAGGATCATATTTCTGCTGAGAAGGAAATTAGTTTGAGGAGTCGATGAGAGGTTTTTCATGTTCACATTAGCAGTTTTTTACATAATCAGATTTATTCTTTCCAAAAGATGCTTTCAGCCTGGCTTTGTTTAATTGTCCAGTTATCCAATGAACCCTTGGGATTTGCTTGCTTTCTTGTAAGAAATTGAGGTTACCAGTGTTCTTTTCTATTTCTTTAGGAACTCAGGACTCCTTGGAGAGTTCCCAGAGATAATCAATTAGTGTCTCAGAAATTACTTCAAATACTTCCTTAAGTGTTTTAGCATAACTAAATATTCTCCTGGCTGTTCTTTCTCTGTTCCACTCTGCACTATTACTGCCTTCTGGTTGGTATTAATCCCATATAATGTCTGACTGTAATTAACCTTTCTATGAAACCTGAAGCAGACAAAATACTGATTGCATCAACCTTCATTAGTCATCTTTTACTTGTTCAACTTTCTTATTAAGCAATAGACCTGTGCTTTCTTTTTACCTTTCTCTGCCTTGTAAGGTGTTTGCAGTCTTTTCTTAGATGCCCTAGCTGAAACTCAAAACCAGCTTTCAGATAATACACGGAAAGACATTGAAATGCGTCCTATTAGCTTTTCAGCTTACATTTACACTGGTTACATATTAAACCTTGAGGTTTATGACTTATTTGTTCAGCTTGACTCCTGCTATTTTCACATGATATTAGGATAAGGGTGTATTTTATCTTCAGAACATAAATGAAGAATTGAGTAGTGAGTGAGTCACTTTTCTAATGTAGCTCACACTAAAACAAAAGTGAGAGCTCTCATATATACTTAAAAATTCTCATGCTTTATTTTGCATTAATAATGAGGATTACATTTTCTGTTACCAGTGTTATAGCCAGGATGATATTAACACACATCAGGAAGTGAATGAAAAGTAAAATATTAGTAAGAACAATGTGATACTTACAAAATTATAGGTATTAGCAGGAACAGTTCTTCTGTTTTCTTTATGAAATGGAGAAAAAAGGTCAGCAGGTGTCACTGTAGAAAATGATACAATAACTTATATAAAGGAATAAAAATCTGCCAACTGCATGATATTTTACAGATACTAAACCAAAGGAGATGGAGCAAATCCACCCATGAGTGTGTTGACCTATACAATGCATGAGGAAGTAGCTATGTGGAAATGGAATTCACAACCACTGGCGTGTCTGAGCCCGCCCACAGAAAATACCCAGACAAGGATGTTGAACTCCTCTCTCCTGTGTTTTGCCACTTGGTGCACAACTGTAAGGGTTCACCGTGGTGAGCCTGGGGATTGTGGTCTGGGAAACCCTCTTCTGAATAGAAACAGATCTTGTTCTTTTAGAAGCAGAAGAAAATCTGACCTCCTGCTTTCAAGACTGAACTGGAAAATGACTTGTGCTGATGTACTTTCTGTAATACCACAACTCTTGCCCAGGAAACTACAGCCCTGGTTTCAGCTTGAGAAGCTCCAAATTCACATTTCCCCAAACTGGTAACACTCCAGCTACCAGGCTGTGAACTATTCTAGGTAGTGGCTGTCTGCCTATGGAAGTTGTCTCATGGTATAGCTAGGAGAGCATGATTTACAGGGCCAAAAAGCTGGTGAATGGAAGAGTGAGTTCACTTGAAAAGAGACTTCCAAATTCTGCATCAGTGACTGTTTAATGCAGAACAGCCATGGTATGTCCTTGCCCAGTATGTGCTCTAGTTCTGGACAGTTGAAGCAATCTTTGCTTAGGATGCCTGTAGCCTCACAAATATTGCATCTGTGGCTACGTAATAGCATGATTTCAAAAGCAGAGCAAAAGATTAAGCCTAATCTATAACATACAATTACAGCATCCTCTAGTGCTTAGGAGGAAGGGAGAATTGTGGACTGAAACCCTTTTATGCCAAGGAGAGAGTTAAAACCAGATCGGATTCTTCCCCAAGTGTTGTACCCTGTGTTGAGGTGTGTGAAATATGGGGAGCATTCCACAACCCTTCCCTTCCAGCTGTGTTTTGAAAGAAGCGAGCCTTTACCTAAACACCTCTTTACATTTGTCACTATTCTTCTAAGGTCTGAACACTGCGTGAGCTGGATAGTGCAGAGTTTTGTATACCCAGCAGATGGCATTGAATGTTCATTTTTTCAGTATACGTAGTACTTTTATGTCTGCTCAGAGGGCTATTCATGGGTGGGGGAAGAGTTATTAATGCAGACGAGTAGTCTGATTTTCTGTTTAGTTATGCTGGTGCAAATCAGAAGTAAGCCCAGTTAAATCAATGACATTACTGAGGAAAACCTAGGTAGTACCAATATAATAATGAAAAAAGGCAGTATCTTAAATTGTATTCTTTTTACTTCTGTTAATAAAAAATGGTTATTCTATCCTCTACAATAAGAAATGAATAACAGTGGTAAACATCGAAGATATTAGCCATGCATTTCATGGCTTTACACTAAAAGATGACTGTTTGACACAAGCCTTTGGGGTGATTTATTGCTCTCCAACATCAGTTTACAATTTGATGTCCAGGTTAGTTTATAATCTATTCTATTACACAAGAATCATCAGAGTTTGGAGGAACTCCAGCCCTCCCTCTCCTTTTCTTCTAATGCCTCCTTTGCATGGCATGAGTGAAGGGAGAGGCAGGGTTGTTGCTCTCCTGCAGGCATTCCCTCTGCATAAGGTGAATGCTCAAATATCTGCTCTGTGCTAGCTGAGGAGTGCAAAGCAGCTAGAAACTCCTCCTCCTGTTATTTAAGGATGATATTAAGGTAGTGAAGATGAGTCTTTCACTGTGAGCTACACTGTACATATTGAGCCTTCAGAGTGGGAAGTGCTGTGTGTCCCCTCCACTGGTGGACGACCGTTGAAGAAACTCACCACTTGGGGTGAGACTATTTCTGCTGTTCAATAAATTGCTCTGGAATATCCAGTTTCCTGATTTCTGGTGCACTAGCTGTTGTACAGGTACGAAAAGGGACAGAAACTTTGTGTCAGGTAGTTGCAATCAGCTGGACCTTCTGGCAATATTTTTTTTACTGCAAGCTAAAGACTTAGAGCTGGCAGAAGTCAGAGTCTCCTCAAGCTATAGGGACTGATCATATTTTATTCAGTCTGAAAATTTTTTGATGCTTTGCTACATCCTCTGTGGAATTAATAAATGGAGTATATCAGTTACAACAATAGTGAGGTGGTGTACCATTTCTATGGTATATGCATGAGTGTGTTTCTGCCATTGACAGAGAATGCCTGATGTCAAAGGACAAAAGCGGAGACATTAATTTCTCTTTAATTTGCAAGGGAATAAAATGATGTGAATTTTGTGGCAACTGTGCCTACTTTCAATGACCTAAAAAAAATCTGTTCAAAAGAGTGACAGGTTAGCAATTTGTACATGAAAACCCAATGTCAGAAACAGCCCTTCTTTAGATGAGAAAGGTGTTAAATCTATTCCCATTGACTTCTGTGATTCTGTGAATGCACAGTGATTTTTTTAGTCACTGTTTGTGGTGTTTCAGCTAGTGATAGAAAACAGTAAAGTATTGTGGGTTGTATTTTAATAAACTTTGTAATCCTGACAGGGTGTCTCTTAACCACTTCAGTAGAAAAGAAATGAGGCTGGAAATGCCTGCATAGGAGTTTCAGAGTCACTTTTTTATGTCTGGTCCAAAAGTGCAGTGTAAAACCTTGTCAAGTACATGGGCATCTTCCTCTAGCCGCTAGAGAGGTTAGGTAAGACAAGTAGAAGCTTCCTGAACTGCATACATTTAATTTCTGGACTAAGCAAAAGGCTAGGCAGGCTTTGATTCAGAGGCTGTGAAAAAGGCATGTGAATAAATGCCAGTTATGGTGAGCTTTTGTGATATGGCTGGTTATCCACAGAGAATAAAAGATTTGCAATAAGATGATAGACTGAATGCTAGGATTTATTTTCCCAGAACTGCTTTTTCCAGCCCTAATCCTGAATCTTCTCTATTATATGGATGTTGAATGCATTTAAGCAAACTTCATATCGCACAATAAACATATGGTATAGCAAATAAATTTATCTAGCTAGTTGTGCCCCTATTTAGTTAGATAATTTTATATGTTTTGCATTAAATATCTCTTAGCTACAGTTGTGAAATACAGTATCATTTTCCACTGATTTAACTTTTAATGCTACCTCTTAGCTTCCACTGTTTACTTTTGAAATCAATGTGATTTAAACACTTGCTTGCTACTGACCATAATCTGTCATGGAGTCAGATTTAGAGATCCTATGTCATTGTCCTGTTGTTTTGGAACAGCAAAAAGAGGGGAGTCCTTAATGAGTGGTGGCAGAGAAAAAAGGAAAGTTCCCTCGGTTGCTTTCTAGAAGTCATCAGCCAACTTAATGTTTCCAGTCTCCAATGAGAGGATGACTTATTGATGTTTTCTTGCAGTCCATAACATCATGAAGCCAACGTTTTTTGGGGCACTCGGAGTAAAAACCTTTTTGCTTTCTTCATTAGTGGGTATGCAATTTCCACTTAGTGAGAAAATCCATTTCTTTTCCTTTTTTTCCTTACAATTCATTTTAATTTTTATGATATTAAAATGTTCTGATCTGCCACGCCTTTCATGTTACAAACTATCAGTGACTCTGAGTAATAAGTATGGTAAAAGGACATGCTATAGTACTTTCTCTTTCAGTACTGAAAAAATTTTACCTTTTGGATGTATACCTGGATTCGTTGCTGCACATATGTTTGGGCAAGACCTAAAGACATAAAGAAAAGTAAAAAAAGATCCACTTAAGTATTAGAAATTACCACTGTTTTATGAAACTTCTTGAAGAGTCTAGCTTAACAGAATGAGTGAAAGCTGCAAGGATAATTAAATTTGAGCAATGATTTGGTAACAATCTTGGGTCAAACCTTACTTTTTTTTCACTTACAGCTCCAAGTTTGGCGCAGTGACAGAGAGCTCTGCTCATTTTGCAAGCATTCATTTTAGACATAAACATTGTAATAGTCTTGATGATGCTTTAGCATATTCAATGTATTGCTCAAGGGATGAATTTGCTTAGGGAGGTAGGAGGTAAACCTCTCCTTCAGCGTGCAGCTGTGCCACTGCACATGGCTCCCTTTCATTTCTGTCAGCCAACAGAATAACCCATTCCCCTAGTCCTGATGTGGTACTCTTCCATACTGCAATTGCTCTGCCATAGGGAATATATGAGATATATTAAGTGTGGAAGAAACACATAAATTGATCTTGACCTTACTCAGATGTCCTGGATGATGGTTCTCTCTCCATCACCCTCTTTACCCACTTGACCTTAGCCCTGTATTGGCCTGACCAGCAGCATTTATAGATCATTGCAGTAGTAGTACTTAGCATTCAGAAACAACAACAAGAAATATTTTGCAATGAAGATGCAGCCAAGGATCACATTAGGTCTGAATTAATGCACAGTTATTTATCTAAGCATCCACTCTTGGAATTGCCCAAAGTTTGTGAAATACCAACAAAAATCTTTGAGTTTCTATGGCCCCGCTCTTAGAATTACAAAACAATTTAGGTCAGCAGCAGCTTTTGAACAAAGAGTGAGGCTGAGTGGTTTCCTGTTCAGTGAGCAGGCTGGAAACCACACTAGAGACATCTGGTCTTTCAGTTCTGCTGCTTAGAGTGTGGACACATCAATAATAAAACTTTTATTGATGTTACCTATTACTGCTTAAAAAAATAATTTATTTACTTACTTATTTTTTGGCAAAGTTGTCTTCCTGCTGTTTGAATCTCCTTGGTGATGCACTATCGTTTTCCTGTTAGCTCTGACAGAATTGAACATAGTTTACTGTTAGCAAGAGGCAGTAACTGGGGAAGAAATGTGGGTGCGAACAGAGTTGAAAAGCAAGTTTTCAAATCTGGGAAATGCCTATATGGCAATGATTCCCTTCTCCTCTACCTCAAACTTTTCCATTCTCTGAATATTTTCCTGATTTTTTTGCTGTTTTCTACTATTTGAAAAAAAGAACAACAGTTTCCTGCTGAGAGAATGAAAAGCTGGAAACTGAGTTCCTGCATGCAATGTTTTGGTTTCTTTAGAGTAGGGTACTTATTAAATTCTTGAATAGGAACAACTGAAAAGGAATTGAAAAAGAGGGGCACCTATCCAAGATATCCCTTGCTAGTAAAATACTTGCTAAACACCAGTGATGTAGCTAACATAGGATTNGCCAGGATGCTGTTAGCCTTCTTGGCCACCTGGGCACGTGCTGGCTCATGTTCAGTTGGGTGTCAACCAACACCCCCAGGTCCTTTTCTGCCAGGCAATTCTCCAGCCACTCTTCCCCAAGCCTGTAGTGGTGTATGGGGTTGTTGTGACCAAAGTGCAAGACCTGGCCCTCCTCATACAATTGACCTCAGCCCATTGCTCCAGCCTGTCAAAGCAACAGAGATCAGTTCTCTTGGCATCTACTTCTGATTGCTCTTGAGCCCCACTTAGAAACAAAGCTCCTTATTTTACTAATGTAAAATGATACTGATCTGTAAGCCTTTGAGACAAACACAGATTATTTTAACTTTTACCCTTTGAATACCAAAGATTTCAGTGTTTGAAGCAAAAGATTCAGGATTATCTCACCAAAAACTTCCTACAGATTGTAGAGATGGTCATGTTCTCTTTAACAATGTTACTTGGACCTGATCTTGGCCAAATTCCTTTAAATTCATAGATCCTGTAATCAGTGTTGCCAAAGTTTCAATTTTTTCTTTATAAACATGCTCCCAAATTCTATAAACAAACAACACCCCCCCACACACATACCCCTTAAAAATATTTGAATAATTAATTTTTCCAATAGTCAATGTGGAAATACTAAGGGGCACAACTGCAAAGATGCAAATTTTAGAAGAATTAGATATGACTTTATTTTCAGCTGTGGAGTTAGTGCGAGAAGTATGCTTGAACAGTTGCTGTAACTATAGAGAGTTTTAGTTAAATGGTTAAATCTATACTGCTGAGTTATCTCTCTGTAGCATCAGGAATACAAACAGGTAACTGATTTCTGTCATCTCTATACTCTTTATCATCCATGTACAATTCTTTTGTCCCTTAAAAGAACAACTTCATCCTTTGCAAAACTCTTCCCCCAGCTCCCCCTAAGGCAGATAAATGCAAAAGTCTACTGCACATGAATATAATACACACAGTGAAGATAATTTTTGTGTGTTTGAATTTACAGCATTCCTTCCTGACCCTTTTGGTGGCAAATTTCTCAACATGCACCTGAAAAGTAACCTTTTGCAAGTTCTTTCTTGCTTGCAGCAGGGAACTATTTCAGTCTGTTTAGTCTGGTTTTTGTCTGCGTGTGAGATGCAGCACTGGAGTCGAACACTTCTTTTTCTGGCTACCTCCACGAGTCCATGTTACTGGTAACTAGTAGCATAAATGTCTCAGAAGTACAGGATTTGTCAGAAATTTAGCATGTAAGGCATTTATCATGTGAGGACATTCAGCACCTTTTGGTGATCTATGTTAATAAAATCTCCACCTTGCCTAAAAAGATTACAAAAAGTATTTTTCACCATTTTTTCTTTAAAATACATGGCATTAAAATACTATGCCATTTTAAAATTCTCCATTATATGTCCAATTATAGCACCAAAGCATTTTTTCTTCACAGGATTTTCTTTGTTCTCTGGTCAATATTACAGCAACATTGCTCCCTCCTGCAAAAGATGGGATTTTTTTCTATGCAATTTAAGACACTTTCATCTCTTCTAACTTAAATGGAATGTGAAATTTCATTGAATTGGCTATGTTCTGTAACTTTTTTCACCTATGATACTCATTCTAGACTGACAAGATATGAATCCCTAAATTGTGTGTCTGTGATAGTGCAGTTTCCTGGCACAGATGGAGCAGCAATACCCATTCAGCTGAAGATTCAAGTTACATTATGTATGGCCAGAAGATATGTTAAGGAGAAAAATCAAGGGTAGGCTTCATTTTAAGTGATGATTTACTAATATTTAACCTCAGACAAATTGTAATAGAGCAACTGCAAAAACATGGATGACATTTACATTAATGTCATCTGAATTCATCTTGATGGGTTCTGTTGCAATAAATGATGATTAATTTATGATGAATTGGATGTATAAAAGTTTCTGTTTCAAAAATCTTGAAATTTCCAAGAGACCTGAAATTACTAAGTAAATTGTAATACTCTTACTCCATTTGAAAGTTTATTTACTTCACAGCATTTAGTGGGATTATTACTAGGGTAATTTTTACTTGACAGGAATAAAAGGTGGCTAAGTCAATAGCAAATGGTTAAAAGAGAGAAAAATCTATTTCATCTTAGCTGTATTCTCTATTCTTCCATTTCAACAGTAAAACAACAACAAAAGTAGCTATCATGTTAAATAGCTCTCTTCTGACTGCAATACTTTAGATGAAACAGTTCAATATTGCCTGATGTTTTGTTTAATCAATTACTATATTCCAAAGGCGCTGCCATACTCTTGTGTCAAATCTTTCTTCATGAGAGACTGTAAATGGTATAATTTGGCCCAAAATATTCAGAAACAATTCCTTATTGGTTAAATATTATTGCAGTTTCTGGTTTTGTAGTTACTTATTTTTGCAGTTATTTGCATATTTATTTGGTTTTGCAGAAATGTTTGAGAGCTCCTACCATAGAAGAGATCCTCCCTGTGCCAGATGATTCACAATCGTAAAGTCAGTCCCAGTCCAAAGGATGCATAAACCAAGAGAAAACAGATAGATGCAACTAAGAAATGAGGAGGGGGTAAAACAACAAGCTGAAGGTAAAAAAAGAGCTTGGGAGGGAACACAGCTGGGACGGCTGACCCCACCAGACCAAAGGGGTATCTCATACCATCATACTCAGCAATAAAAACCAAGGGAGATATTTTTTCTGGAGGCAGCCACTGTTCAGTGATTGCCTTCACGCCCCCTGTTTTGTTTTGGGTTGTTTTTCTTTCTCTTTCCTTGTCTTACTAAACTGTTTTTATCTTAACCCACAAGTTTTCTCACTTTTGCTCTTTGGTCTCTCCTCTGTCCCATGGGGTAGAGGGAGCAAGCGGCTCCGCGGGGCTTCGCTGACGGCCAGTGTCAGCCTTCCACGTGCACGTGGGCAGGCAGAGCCGAAGGGATGGAAGAGTCACTTGGCCTTTCAGCTGTCACAGGGGTTTCAGGATCACAGTTTTGACGCAGGCATATGAGCATTATCCAGGATTGAGGCAAAGGCCTGACCACTTTTCTGAAATATGTCCCAGATACTGTCATAAAATGGAACTTTTTTTTTTTTGCTTTTAATTTATAAAGGTCAGTTTTATGAATCAGTAATAAGATCATCCGTTGAAGCATTGTACTCAGTGTTGTGATGTTAGGAAAAAACCCCATAAAACAGATGCCCATATGATTAATATATTTAAACTACTACAGCTGTGGCCCTCCAAGAGTGTCATGTAGGAGGAGACTTGTTCTGTTTTTTTTTTTACCTAAAGCAAATGTTAGGAACATAATAATTAATATTAAAGGCTATATTCTCTTAGCGTAATTATGTAACTGATCACTTGTGAAACTATTTAAAAATTATGACTGGCACAATTCATTTGAATTATTTTCTTCAAAAAAGAGTGCTCTAGGTTTCCCTGGAAACCTTTAAAATGATATGTATAAGCATACCAACCAATCCGCATAATATCAGCTCAAATAACCCTACAGAAACACAAATACAATGAACATTAATTAATTATTGCACTGGTTAAATGCAGATTTTAGAAATGTCATATAAAAACATTTTGTCAGCACGAAACTGCATTAACAAGCTGCAAAATGCCAGCTCTTTGCAAGTCCACATGCAAAATATTAAAAGATCTTAAAACTGTCTTTATCAGGGAAACAGGCCACAGAGTCACGGAGGGGTAGGGGTTAGAAGGGACCTCTGAAGATCATCTAATCCAACCCTCCTATCCTGCCAGAGCAGGATACCATTGTCCTTCTTGGCTGTGAGTGCACATTGTTGGCTCATGTTCAGTATGCTGTGCACCAGGACTGCCAGGTCCTTTTCCTCAGAGCTGCTCTCCAACATGTCAGCCCCTAACCGATACTGAAAAACAGGCTTGTTCTTCCCCAGACGCAGTACTCTACACTTGCTCTTATTGAATCTTATTAGGTTTCTCCCTGTGCAACTCTCCAGCCTGTCGAGGTCTCACTGAATGGCAGCACAGCTCTGTTGGGTCAGTCACTCCTCCCAGTTTTGTACCATCAGCCAACTTGCTGAGGGTACACTCCATCCCTTCATCCAGGTCGTTAATGAATATATTGAATAGGGCTGGACCAAGCACTGATCCCCAGGGGACACCTCTAGCCCCAGGCCTCCAACTAGACTCTGCCCCACTGACCACTACTCTCTGGGATCTCTTCTCTGGCCAGTCCCCAATCCACCTCACTGCCCAATCATCCAATCAGGTCGCCTGGGAAATACGTTGTGAATCTAGTACTGGTTAACAAAGATATTCAGGCTCACAATTAGGATGCACGGAACACACTTTTATTTGTATTACAGCCTCATCTGGTTTGGAGTTGCTCTTATGAATCCTAGCCAGGTGACTTTACACTGGATGGAACAGATTAAAAAGAAAATATTGTAAGCTATTGTGACTGAACAAAAGGGCAGCACTATACTGAGGCATATTTCAAGCCAAATGTTCGTGATCTTGGAGGAGAAGAAAATATTTTACTCAACCTTAATTGCAAATACTCTGGCCCTTTTAAGCTGTTACTGTTGCAAAACTGGGATTTGTTTGTTGTTGTGCGTGACACCATGCTGTGCAGAGAAACGCCTGGAAAAGATTTGGTTTTTGGCATGAGTTTCTGCCCACATCTCTTCTATTGAATCAAACAAAACATTTACACAGCAGCGGAGTGGTTTGGGACACTTCAAGTCAAATGCTGCAATATAATCTGAACTGCATTGCAAAGATTCCTCAGGGAGGTGTGACATGGAAATTTTGCCCCTGAATAAAATAGTATGAACCATGAGCCCGCCTCCTCCTTGCCTTACTCTTCCTGTATGTTGCCTTAATGGTATACACTGCACAAGGCCGTGCCACGCAGCTTCATTAATAATATGTATTTGTTTAAGCACAGCATCTGCCACCTCAGTCCACATGCTTGAGACCAGCATGCATTTACTCAGGTTCATGTAGTGTCTTGCTGGCTGAAGAGATGCTGTCAGGAGAGACAGGGGCTGTGGGTACCTGAAAGGAAGAATGCTAGAGGGAGACTTTAGTACCCGTGGTTACTGTTCATATTACTGTGCATGTTTATGCCAAGCCTTTTCTTATCTGCAATAGCAGCTCTGCCATGACTCTGTACAGAGCAGGGAGATTAGGCAAACAGTGGCTTGAAATAGAAATGCTTATTAAGTGCAAATAAAAATGGTCTTTTGGTAAGTTTTGCTAAACTCACCTGAAATCATGTATTCTATGAGAAGATGAGCAAAACCGCAAATGAACCAAATCTATCACATGGATAGGGTTTTCATATTTTTCGGCCCAAGCATCTAAGTATTAAAGTGAGTGGGCATGACTGAGGAAAGCCTGTAATGAATGTAAAATGGTTTATAGTATTACGATAACATAATCATAATAAAAAGGTGCTCTTGAAGCACTGTGGTTTGTGATCATAGAAATGGGAGTTATTCAATTACAATGCCTCATTTGAATTTGGTCCTGGGATGATATTAATACTTTGTAGAGGTTTAGGGTTGCATCACTGTAACTGTTTTCATTTTTACATTTCTTAGCTTCTATGCAACCCCTTTGGATTTTTCACATCCAAGTGGTAGAACAAAGATGTGAATGGGAAACAAGTATGGTTTGCTTTTTCACGAAGATCCTGGAAATAGAGACACTCTCAGAGGACATGCAAAATTTGAAAACATTCCATGTAAAGATAATTCTGCTTGCAATATGTCTTCCAGAATGTTTGCATATATATTTTTAAAATTATTTTCTCTTTTGCTGATCTCTTATAAGCAGTATAGTTTTCACACTTGTTCTGTGTTGTTACCTACCAAGTTATTTTTACTGGCTTTTTAAGTCTGTACATCAGGATACATTGCTTATCTCTGCATTTGCATTTTGCAATGAAGACTGCAAATCCCAATTCACCTGGAGCAGGCAGAGGGAAAAATATTTAACTTCTTAATTCTCTCGCTAGCGCTTGAAATCTTGGGGTTACCATCTGCCAGATCTTTTGGGGACTGCTTGGTGTGACAAAGGAAGCTAAAGCCTTCTAGCTTCCTACCTGCACAGAGAATACCTAGGTATTCCAGTGGTCAGAGAAGCTGAAGGTTTATTATCTCCCTCCACCTCAGCAGATGAACACCACCCTGGGAGCAGACAAGAAGCCAGGCAGATGATATCTTTTCTCAGGGGATGCAGTGCTGGCTACAGAGAATCTGAGGAGGTGCTATGTAACCCAGCACTGCCCAGGGTGATGTCATTACATGTATAGATCTTTCTACCATACACCAGAGTCTGGCAATCTTCCCCACAGCCCTTGGCAAACCTGCTGTTTCAGCAGACATTTGACTCAGAGTTAAGTGCCTGAATCAAAATTCTCTCCTTATTCCTGTTATGCTGATGCTTTGCTGCTTCTCTAAAACAGCAAATCATAAAACAACTTGAGCAGGCCTATTGCACATGACAGGCAAGTAACGAGATAGAATTAAAAAAAAATGCCTTTTTTGTCCTTCCTTGCTATCTGCTGTGAGGAAGGAGCTAATAGGTAAGCAGCTTTTAATTTAATTTTTCTCTGAGTCAAGGTGGAGTAATCTGCATATAAATATGATAATGTAAGTGCTTGAACCCTCCCTCACAGATATAAAGCCTAACCTAAAATATGGCTCTTAGTATCCAGGGAAAATAAAATTACCCTGCCCAAGGTAGGAGAGAAATATATATCTAGAGAAAAGAACAGTGTATGCTGAAGCACACCAGTTTACAGCTACTGCTCTGTGAACCTATAGCCACATCCTTAGTATCTGTGAACTTGACAACATTACACTGTAGTTACAGGCTGCCAATGAAATCCAGTTTATAGGTGGATGAAAATGATTGCTCCAAGAATTCTCACAGGAGTGGTTCCATGCTGTATTAGAGGTAAGTATGGTAGTCATTCTTCCAAGCAAAAATGAAAGCAAGCAAGGGCTTTCATAGCTAGTACTTTCATCTATATGCATAGTATAGGAGTTTTTGAATGATAACAAATAATGAACAAAAATTATTTTTTTTTTAAATTACCTCTTTGTGTTTTGTTAGAAAAACAACCATCAACATTTCATAAACACAAAGTTCTTCATGGAGGACAGCGAATAGTAAACATCAGTGGTTTCTGTAGGGGTCTGACTGGAAAACAGTATCTATTAAGTGCCTGTAAATTTAACAGAATATTTTGGTGTCTCTATTTAGCAAGCTGTAGAACTCACATTGGAAAATCAAATGTACAAAAGGCTATGATTTGGGAGAAATGGAAGGGGCTTTGCTGAATAGGTTATATTTGCTTATTTAAACATTCATATCACTGAAATTGGGGTCCTGAAATATAAATTACATGTTTGAATTAACCTGCTGTTGACTCAGTGTAGGTATTCAAGTTTGAAAAGACTGGCTTTTCTCTAGCTCTAGCAAAATGCCCCTGAAAATTAAAACACCCCACTCCACTCCTCTCTTTCAATTATTCAACTTGATGTAAAAACTCATGTTCTTGACCAGCCCGTAATTGCCATCTGTGTCTGTTCCTGACTAATCCCAGATTAACCCTCTTCTTGGTTTTGACTACTCTTCTACAGTTGTATCTGACTCTGGAGGGTATAAACTCAACAGAAGTCATGGCTGGATATCTGCTCAGTGCTGCCAGCTACCCAATATTCCTGGGATTTCAGATCATGCTGCCTGACAGCTACAGACAAGTATGTAGGTGAAATGTTGGATGTCTACATGAAAAGGTTACTGAAGGAGAGGGATGGGGTGGAATAGACCTTGCTGTTTCTGAAGCCTTTGTGAATAAGTGCCTGATTCTGATAGCTGACAAAGATGTAAACTGGCCCTATTTTACAAGCAGCACAATGTTCCTTTTAGAAAAGATTTCTTAAATCATCTTTCAGCTGCAGCCTAATATTTAATTCTTATCCCAATTTTTCTTTCCTTCAAGGCCATTCAGCAGAAGCAGAAGGATCATCCAGGATCCACAAACAAACTATTCTGTGAATAACTGGGCATTCTGGATTTTCATAATGAATCAGCACAAACTTGTTAGATCAAGTTTGTCTGTGGTGCATGGGGATTTGAAGGTGATAAAACTTGAATAGCTCTCAAGTCCATCCTTTGTGCATTGGATTCAGGCCGGACCTGTGGCTTGGCTCCATGCTGGGATAGTTAATTTCTTCCAGTTAAGCTCAATTGTTTATTATTTGTTTCTGTATTTATTTCTTGCATATAGCAACTTTAGTTGCTGTCAGACATTGTTTAGAGGAGCAGAGACCAAGGAGTGTTTCTGTATCTGGGGAGAGCACAATGGTTATGCTACTTGGTGAAAATCAATAGTGCTAACTTAATGGCATAACCTTCTGAAAGCACCTCTGCAGTTAGTGGCAGAATCATTAATATTACATCACTTCATCAGCAAGCTCATTCATAATCTAATGAATGACCTAAAGCCAAATAAGTTTATGGGAAAATTCCCATTCATTTCGAAATGGTTTTGATCAGATTCCTACAATGTCTTTCTTTGCAGTAGAGGTTTGTCACAAACCAGGATTGTAAATATACTACTTTTCCAACTTGCCATTTTCAATAGTGGTACGATTACTGCATGCCCTTATTCTAGAATACCACAGAATACTTTCATATGCACATGCTATACAGTCTGGCTAAATTAAGGAATACAGGAAAGTTAATTGGAGATTCACCATATAGTCCTAATACGACACTTAAAAAAATGCTATCCTATGTGTCTTATGTTCAAATACTGAGCCTAGTGAAACCAACCTCTTATCTCTATGCCCGAGCTAAACAACACAAAATTAAATGTCAAGGAAGCATGCCTAAAATATCTGCAGATAAAAACTTACACTGAGAACAACAGTTAAATGAGAACTGTAAGGAAAAAGATACTTCAGCAGTGTCTTTGGTGAAAGCTGAAAAGAGTTATTTTATTTAAGGGTTATTTTAGTAAAGCTTAATCCATTTATAATAAAGTTTCATTCAATAACATCCATACATCCAAAATAACCATTTTTTGTATTCTTTCCCCCATTAGAGTATGGAACAGAATCTAGAGAAAGAGGTCCAGGAGAACCAAAAGGAAAGCAACATTTATCCTCATGTGATTGTCCCAAATCTGGATTCTTTACCTGGTGTGCAAAAACCAATCAACATACAGAGTCTGATACTTGTTTATTCCAGTTCTACACAGAAAAGGATGCTAGGCAATAATTCACAAAACTAACATACCTTTTGAGAAATAAGAAGGGTCTTATACATAAAATGACAACAAAGAAGAAACAACCATAAATGATTGTTTTTTCATTGGTCACTCCTAACTTTACATATGAAAGCAGGAGTTTACTATTTGCTTATCTTGAGGCTCCTGCTCTGCCACCAAGGTCTGATGCCCACCCACTCCCATCAACTACACAAGCCCAACTGGTTGTTAGAACTGGAATCTTTGTGACTGTTAACCCTTTTCTTTTGACAACAATCTGTCTTGGCCATCACTACAAAACTATTCCACAAACTCAGTACCTTGCTCAGTATGTGTATACACTTTTTCAAAGGAATTACTTTCTGTTAATAGAAACATCTCAGGTTATTTGATTTTGCATTTGTATTCATGTGTGTCAATAATTTTTTTTCCCCCTTCTTGCTGTCAAGGTGTCAATGGTAACCACAAAGATATTCTCTTTTGAAAGCAACAGAAATTTCATGTTTGAGATGGAGGGCTGCAAAAGTCTTGTACTTTTCTCTGCAGGTGTCACCAGTAGCATCATCAGGATGCCACTGAAAGCAGAAGGAATTTTTTGGCATTTTTAAAGGCTGTCAAATGTGACCATGTGCTGGAACAGGGAGATATTATTTTATTTTATTAACATGAATTAACATACTAAAACCTGGTTTATAATAATGCATTTTGCCATTATTGATCCTGTAACATAGTCATATAATACAGTTGTCTTTAGTGTTTCTGTAATATCTATTACAGTAAAAAATGAACAAACTGAATTTTCATGATGCCCCCACAGGAAGACTAGATTAGTCTGAGGAGCTACTTCTTCTTTCCCTACTGGAGAGAATATTATTTGTTTAAAGACATGGGTTTTTTCCCTAATGGAAGGCTTTGCATAATTTGATCAGTTTTTCCTGTTGTGACAGCAGATTCAAAGGTTCTTCACTGTCTATAGAGGGCCCTCATGCTTTCAATTAATCCGCTGCTATTAATCAGTATTAGTCCAGGCTTTGCTGCTTGTCGTTACTGATGTTCAAAATGCTACCAGTAGAACTACTTCCAAGAATAAGGTCAGTAATGCTGTACCCAGGCAGGTTTACTATGATGGTGTGCCCAAAATGGTGACCTATGAAAAATCCTGTGAGACTGGCCAATTTTCTATCAAGGTCAAGAGATTACTGGAATTGCTAAAGCTCAGGTGCTTTGATTTCAGCTTCAAACATAGCATTACTAAGACTCAACACTCAATAATGTCAATTACAGCCAAAGTCTCTTTGGAAGGGGGGGTCCACATTCAGTATTTGTCCATGCTAAACCAGTCACTGACACACCCCCACACCCCCCCCATCTATTTTACTGAGCCAAGCCCCTTATCCTTGCTTTCAGCTGATCTGCAACTTACTCCTGTTCACACTCAGGAAAAAAATGACCATTTGTCTTCTTAGTAAGCTCAACCAACACCTAGATTTTCACTTCCAGTTGGCCAAAACCAAAAATGTATCTTAGCCTCATAGAAAGACACTGCAAGACAATCTATTTTCCTCCTAAAATAAAACGCAACTCATTCACTCAGGCAGCCACAGCTCTTATCCTGCGCTTGACTGATCCAGCAATAAACTGTGCCTTTTACTATATCACTTAAGTATTCTGTGAATAGGTCTTAGCCTGAGCTCTACTTGAGTGAAACCTTCCACAGACCTAATTGTGCCACTACTGTCAGCCCGCATCCTAATTCTGTGAGGTTTATCTGACACAGTTTAAAGCTATCTCTTCAATCTAGGTCTTGAGCCTCAATCCCAATTCTCAACCCTAAAGGTAGCTCTCATCTCAGTTGATGATGCAACTACTCATCGTCATTGCCAGGGCCCTGAGGGCACTAACAGGCTTTAATGGCCCTGACCAGCCTCACCTGGGGCCTCTCCCAATTCCTGCATATGGCCCAGGAGCCTCATTTCAGCTCAGCTGGGAGCCATTAGGCTCTACTTATTTTTTTGTCTTCAGCTCAGCCACATCCATGCCCATATCTAGCCATGGACCCTGTTGATTCAGACCCCAACCCACAAGAGGACTTCCTAGACTGACTTTGAACCTGCCCAGCAACCACTGGGCTGTGTCTGATCCTGACTGATCAGACATGATTATAACCCTGACCAGAAAACTGACTTCCTACTATGTCTTTGGCACTGCCTCGCTGCCATGAACTTGTCTGATTTGGAATATTGTCTGAGCCTGGTTACCATCCCTGGATGTTCCCTGCACTGGAGTGATATGATGGGCCTTGGCTGCCAGGCCCCTGCCCCAGTGGTCCTACCATCCCCCTTGGCTCCTTGCTCTGCACCCCCTGGGGAGGTTCTCATCTTAACTCTACTGGTTATTAACCCTACTGGCATATTAAATTCACTTCATTCTCATCTAATTCCCTCACCTTTGTGCCAGACATTACTGTGTCTGGCAAACAGTATGCAAACCATATCCATCTGTAAAGTCACCTTCAATAATATGCATTTTCTGGCCCTATTGGTCTCATTGGCGTTCAGCAACCAAACCATTTTTTCAGTTCTTACTCTCTGAGAACTTAACGCTAACTCCAGTTCTAGGAACAGTTTTAACATAGTCTCAAACATATGTTCTTTGTCCATAGCAGCAGCAGCCTTCATCTAACCCCCAATGCTTTGCAGAATAAGGGCTCTGTTACTTTAGTCTCAAACTCCAGTCCTAGATCTGATTGTGTTCCAAATTTAAACAGTGCTCTACAATCCCATCTCTGCATCCCATGCGTCAGCAACTGAATTCATACTTCTGCTGACTGTTTTCACACTTCTACTAACTGTTTTCACCTCAGCCCCTAGTTCTTTCCATGCAACTACAGTCACTTGATGGATACTCATGGATATTTGGCTATACTTCAGACATTTGGCCAGAGTACTATTTATAAAGGAAATGGTGAGGTCCATCTTGCCCAGTTTATTGGATTTCTTTGAGTGATTAACTTCTTGTTATGATCAACTTGGATTCCTTTGAGTGATTAGCTTCTTGTTATGACCAATTTTATGTTTTTAATTGTCTTGAATAATCTTCAATTTCTAAAACCAGAACTAGAGTAATGTTGTATGTAATAAAGGAAGCAGCAAAAAACCCCAGGAAATTCCAATTCTGTGCTCGAGGATTGATGCCTCCTAAAGCTTTGCTCTCCCAGCCAGGGTTCCTGTTTTGATTTCTGTTGTGGTTTAAGGTTTGGGGAAGGGGAGGGACAGGTGGAGTGTCTATTCCACTCCCCTTCCTGCCACACTCTATAAAAGGACACAGGAAGTTCTGCTCGCCCCTTCCTTGCTGGGGTTGCTGCTGGGTCTGCACCTCTCTGTGGCTGCTACAATTCCACGTGGCTCAGGAGGAATCCAGCAACATCCGAGGATCGGTGTTGTATATATTTGTGTATATATATATATAACTTCCCTTGATACCTCTGTATATTTCCCTTCCTTTAATATCCCTTTTGTTACTCCCTGTTAGAAGTTGTGATCTTGATTTCCAACTTTGTGTGGGGCCTTTCTTCCTCCCATGGGAGGGAAGAGGGGAGGGGGAAGAGGGGTGAAACAAATTCTGCTCCATGGGGGGTTGCCCTGAGCCTTAAACAGAGACACTTTCCCAGGGGCCAGAGATGGCCCTTGTACCTTAAAAATAAAAAACTTTTAAGTGCTTGCATGTGAATCAAAAGGTGAAAATTTAAGCATACAATTTTTGAAATATAAGTGTTTTGTGTGTGAGGGAAAGCAGATGAGAAGGAAACCATGAGTATGTTCAGATCAAAACCACAGGAGCATTATATGCTCTACCATTTGTTGGAAAAAGTTATGGCAATACACACTAGCTGGGCTCTGTACCACAGAGCAGGGAGAGCCATAATGGCTTTGAATTCTGTTTTCCACTCCTCCCTATGCTGGCTATAGTTATGTTGGATGAACATAAACTGCTCAGGATAAAGAATTAGAACAAAAAAGAACATTACATTGGGAAAAAATGGGTAATCAGCATTACAAGCATGTCTTTGCTTTGACACAGTAAAATAAAACTAATGTTTAGTACCAATGTATTATAATTTTTGCCAGCTCCCCCTATCACATACCATCTAGAAAAGCATATTCCAGCATGTCATAGCAGTGTCTTATTTTAAAACTTTCAGTATTAACAGGAAAATCCAACATACTTTAATAATAACAGATGGCCATGAAGTGAATATAGAGCTGTATTTCACTGCTGGGGCTGTGTGGCTACTCAGAAACCACTTGAGTTATACACTCATAGTTAATATCAGCAGAGCCACTCCAGTTAATTACAGCATTATATTTACTCTATAGCTTTCTAGTATACTTTAAGTCACAATAAGAACAGGGCAAGCATATAATCCCTCCAAAGACATCGTAGTGCCCTTGTTAAAAAGACTGAAAAAGCTTCATAGCTGTAGACAAAATGTAAACCCCAGTATGGAACAATAGATACTCTTTAATGCCTCTTGCACAGAGCAGCTTAATTGACAGTAATTCCAGACTGGCCAGATAGCAAACATTGAATTGCTTCTCATTGTGGGCTAGTAAAATGGAGTATTGCCTCTTGCCCAGAGGAGAAAGGGAACAAATGGGAGGTGTAATGAGTATGTAGAAAGGAGTCCTAGGAAGCATCAAGCTGTTTTTCCTGATGATTTAATCCCTTTCTCTATATTTTCATCCTCTTTTCATTTTATTTCTGAAGGAGAGGAAACATATAAATAAAGCCACATAAAATAGAATGCTTTGTTCATTAAATAATTAAGACAAAGTAAAATAAAGCTACTTCACTAAGAAAATCTTAAGAAGTATTTTAAGAGAACTTTTTGTCAGCAGGACTGTAAATTATTTGCTTTGCTTTTTCATTAAAAATAGAAGGGCAAACTCTTAAAAGTAGAGCTTCACTTCAGAGGAAATAAAACCCATGACTAAAAAAATGGAACTGACAGCCCCCCAAAAGCCTGTTCTGAAGATACTTTTCCACTCCTCTTGGCACAGTACCTCCTCTAGACAATGGTCCAGCAGGGAGTTTTCCTTTTGTGTCCCTTGCCTGTGTCTAGATTCTCTCATTGGACTCCAGACTCAGGAGACAGAGAACGGACAGAACTACATATTTGTGGATCAGAGATAAGATACAGGGGTCTGTGGATTAATCTAGGAAATACTGTTTTTAAATGTATCATAGAGACCTCTTTTTTAAACAATATTAGGAATCTGTGCTTTTTCACAGTGTCAACCGAGCTTCCCCTCAATGTAGTGTCTGTGGTGAAGGTTGTTCTCACCTGCCTTGCCGTCCTGGCAGAGGAGCAAAAACTGCAGTCTTGCTCTTAGCTCTCCCTTCATGTGCCAAGCTGTGTGCTTGAAGTGTTTTGGTTATTTCTGAACAAAGTCTGGGGAATAATGCTATCTCTCTGTATAGAAGCACTGGCCTTTTTGCAATGAACACTGTACTTGTCTAGATTGTGAAGTCGTTCCTCAGTAGAATATATAAATATTTCAGAGGCCTTGAGCATAGGAAAAGTTCTACCTGACATGTTAATAAAGGCAAATCTCATTTCCAGCATCTTCCAAAACTACAGGAGGTATATATGTGATCCTTTGGAAAGGAAGGCCTCTGACAAATGTAAATAATTAACAAATGCTAAAATGTCTACTTCATCTAAATAGTATTTTAGAGTGAAGCTATATTTAAAATTGCAAATTAGTGTTATAGATTACTTCAAATTTATTAAAATAAGTACATTCATAGAACAGATGCTGCAAAACTTTGGATCATGAAACCTAGCATGTGTTGAGGCTGGCATCTTAATTCTAGCTCTAGCTCCAGCTGTGGCATCTATGCCTTTGAAGTACTCACAGGTGGAGTTGAAGCTCCTCTCAGCAGTCGAAGAAACCCTCTGTCTTAGAATATTGGCTTTAAATTTGCTGTAGCTTAGTTGGAACTGGACTTAAAGGCTTGCTTCTCAATGCAGAGAGACATCTCTGTGTCTACTTCAAAGGCAGTTGATACCACAACATCTTCCATCTCAGGTGTAGTTAAAAATCCACTCCTATAGCAAAGGTAAGCCACTAGCCTAAAAACACAGGTTAAAATTCAGTTTATAGTTGTGTTACAGTTAGGTGCAAAGACCTTAGTTTAAATTTGAGCCTCTTTCCCATGCAAAATGTCATTTAATCAATTGCAACATTTCTAATGTACCTATCACCCTTCTGTTTGAATACTTCTGCCTGCAGCATAGCAGGAGTTTTTCCAGAACAAGCAGAAAGTAAGCTCTCGGGGTTTGGGCTCCTTGGTTTAAAGCAGCAGGGCTTTCTCTGCTGAGCTGCCCCTACCTGTGAGCACTTCAAAAGAGCAGTCACAGCAGGAGCCGGAGCTGAAACAGAAAATGGTGGTTTTATCTAGCCCGGGAGGCTTCGTGAGTCTTCAGCCTCGAGGGCGACTTGTTCATTTAAAAAATGGGGTTTTTAAGTGTTATATTACATGGCTGTTGTAAGACCTTGAAGATGATAATAGTAGTAGCCACATGTTCTTACCCTCTAGTCAGCTTTATGAGAAAATGAACTTAAAAGAAAAAAAGAGGATGAGTGCACTGTGCCAGAAACTGTGTTAGCCCCATTTCTATACTGCACCCACGGAGTGACAGTATGGGGAAGGGTGAACCACAAAGGTTGTGTTTTCTCTTTGATGTTATTTTATGATGTACAAAGACAGTACCATTTTAGACATTATTTTCCTTCCTGATCTTAGTTAAAAATATCAGGGGTACTGGGTTATGCCTTTGCTTTTTGTGCTAGAGGAATGAACTGTGGCAAGGTTTTGAGAGATTTTAGGAATGTCTTTGCTTGAGGATGAAAGAGAATGTTGACTTTAACATGGTTTAAGCTCATAGATTTAAAGGTATTTAGGTATTTATTTCCCATTGATTTCCATGTTAGAGGGAATAAATGGCTTTGTTTTTCCTATGATAGGAGAGAAAGAATGTGCATCTCTTGTGTGTTTTGTATTAGTTTACTGACTGCAACTCTAATACGACAAATGCTAAGTGACTTTAAACACATGGGATTTTTCCACAAAAATTGTACTGGTCAGGTCCACAGACATGTTTTACTGCTCTAGGACTATTCATTCAGTGATTACTGAATTTCTGTATTTACAGAATATTGTGTGTTGTGGTCCAAATTCATACATTATCATAACTTTGAGGTTTTTGTGTGGTTTTGTTTGTTTGTCTTTTTTAATACACCTTCAAAATTATAGACACAAATTGGGTGTGTCCTGCCACTGATTAGTCAATCTCAAAAAGGTATGTAAGGTAGGATGGAGAGCTGACTAGCTACATATTTGACACCTATAAAAGGTATAGAAAAGTATATATCTGATAAACCTGGCAANATTTAAAATTGCAAATTAGTGTTATAGATTACTTCAAATTTATTAAAATAAGTACATTCATAGAACAGATGCTGCAAAACTTTGGATCATGAAACCTAGCATGTGTTGAGGCTGGCATCTTAATTCTAGCTCTAGCTCCAGCTGTGGCATCTATGCCTTTGAAGTACTCACAGGTGGAGTTGAAGCTCCTCTCAGCAGTCGAAGAAACCCTCTGTCTTAGAATATTGGCTTTAAATTTGCTGTAGCTTAGTTGGAACTGGACTTAAAGGCTTGCTTCTCAATGCAGAGAGACATCTCTGTGTCTACTTCAAAGGCAGTTGATACCACAACATCTTCCATCGCAGGTGTAGTTAAAAATCCACTCCTATAGCAAAGGTAAGCCACTAGCCTAAAAACACAGGTTAAAATTCAGTTTATAGTTGTGTTACAGTTAGGTGCAAAGACCTTAGTTTAAATTTGAGCCTCTTTCCCATGCAAAATGTCATTTAATCAATTGCAACATTTCTAATGTACCTATCACCCTTCTGTTTGAATACTTCTGCCTGCAGCATAGCAGGAGTTTTTCCAGAACAAGCAGAAAGTAAGCTCTCGGGGTTTGGGCTCCTTGGTTTAAAGCAGCAGGGCTTTCTCTGCTGAGCTGCCCCTACCTGTGAGCACTTCAAAAGAGCAGTCACAGCAGGAGCCGGAGCTGAAACAGAAAATGGTGGTTTTATCTAGCCCGGGAGGCTTCGTGAGTCTTCAGCCTCGAGGGCGACTTGTTCATTTAAAAAATGGGGTTTTTAAGTGTTATATTACATGGCTGTTGTAAGACCTTGAAGATGATAATAGTAGTAGCCACATGTTCTTACCCTCTAGTCAGCTTTATGAGAAAATGAACTTAAAAGAAAAAAAGAGGATGAGTGCACTGTGCCAGAAACTGTGTTAGCCCCATTTCTATACTGCACCCACGGAGTGACAGTATGGGGAAGGGTGAACCACAAAGGTTGTGTTTTCTCTTTGATGTTATTTTATGATGTACAAAGACAGTACCATTTTAGACATTATTTTCCTTCCTGATCTTAGTTAAAAATATCAGGGGTACTGGGTTATGCCTTTGCTTTTTGTGCTAGAGGAATGAACTGTGGCAAGGTTTTGAGAGATTTTAGGAATGTCTTTGCTTGAGGATGAAAGAGAATGTTGACTTTAACATGGTTTAAGCTCATAGATTTAAAGGTATTTAGGTATTTATTTCCCATTGATTTCCATGTTAGAGGGAATAAATGGCTTTGTTTTTCCTATGATAGGAGAGAAAGAATGTGCATCTCTTGTGTGTTTTGTATTAGTTTACTGACTGCAACTCTAATACGACAAATGCTAAGTGACTTTAAACACATGGGATTTTTCCACAAAAATTGTACTGGTCAGGTCCACAGACATGTTTTACTGCTCTAGGACTATTCATTCAGTGATTACTGAATTTCTGTATTTACAGAATATTGTGTGTTGTGGTCCAAATTCATACATTATCATAACTTTGAGGTTTTTGTGTGGTTTTGTTTGTTTGTCTTTTTTAATACACCTTCAAAATTATAGACACAAATTGGGTGTGTCCTGCCACTGATTAGTCAATCTCAAAAAGGTATGTAAGGTAGGATGGAGAGCTGACTAGCTACATATTTGACACCTATAAAAGGTATAGAAAAGTATATATCTGATAAACCTGGCAAGACCTCAGGAACTGGTCTTAATTTTCTAAGTCAGATTTGTCTCTTCTTGTTCCTGGGCCCAGTGCCTCATGAACTAAAACATGCACTGTTTTTTTTGAGATAACTCAGAAAATCAGTATTTATGAAATCAGGCTAAGCCTGAGCACTATTAATTGAAGAAGTCTCCCTTTCTCCATCTGAACAAGAAAAATCTGCAAGTATAATTTTTCAGACAGGATGATCTGATATTGCCTGTTATATAAACAACTTTTCTTTCACTGTAAAGAGTTGACCAGCCAGAACATGAATTTGTGCTAGGTTATTATGTTAGTGCTTCTACACACCCACAAATTCAACCCCCCACCCCATGCAACCCACCTAACTGCATATCTTTAATTTAGTTACTAGAGGAACTTCAGCCAAGGTGAATCTACTAAAGCTAGTTCTAAACGGAGAGCTGCAAGTCTTGCCTGCTCATGGGGGTAAATACTCCAGTGGTTCATTTTACTGAGCAGTGAGCTGCTGTCAGAATGTTACTATCCAACTACTTTAAGCTAAGTTAGCTATTTCTTTACAAGATCTGGTAGCTACAGGGTGTTTCTGCAGTAACATTTTCTTGGTGTCTGGAGTACCTAAAAATAACCACGACAGAAAATGAAGTAGAGACTGAGCTTTTCTACAGAATTTTTTTTTCACAGATCCTTATCATTTCTACTGCAGTGGTAAGCAGAAGCTGCAGGCCCTCTGTTCTTTGAGGAAATGCTGTGAGGTGATCCTGACTGATGGACCCAAACCTGAACAAAGGAGTGCCATAGCTTAAAAAAACCCCAACAACCTTATCCTTCCAAACCCACAACCTCTTGCTGCTGCTGAAAATAATGTCATTTCTGTTGTAGCCTCTGTGACTTGCCAAACCTGAGGGTTTTGCAAGCCTGTAACTAAGAAATTACATGACCTCTCTTATGTTTCCTGCAAATTTCAGTTCTACCCTGAAGCCAACAGATATAAAAAGTGATTGTGTCCCTGGGAGAAAAGTACCAATTAGGATAATTCAAAACTTGAAGCAAAAATAGATGCTCAACTACTACTGTGCTCTGAACTGCACTGCTCCTACACCAATCACTGGGTGGATTCCTCCAGATTCCTCCATCTAACAGCCCCCCCCCCCAACTCTAGGAATGGCAGGGACATTAAAGTATGTATGGGATGTGATAACACCCCTGCTAACATGCTGTTAAAAGATTGGGAAAAGAATAGGAAAAAGGAGCTGCAGTATAACAGCGTTTGCATATACATAGATGATTCATCCTCATAGACAAGCTCAAATATGAGCTAGATAGGCAGACAGTGAAGAGGATTGAAAACTTGCTGAATAGCCAAGCATAGTTGTGATCAGTGGCACAAAGTCCAGCTAGAGGCCAGTCACTAGTGGTGTACCTCAGGGGTCGATACTGGAGCCAATTCTGTTTAGTATCTTCATTAATGATCAGTACAATGTGACAGAGTGCAGCCTCAGCAAATTTTCAGATGATACACAATTGGGAGGAGTGGTCGATACAGCAGCTGGGTGTGCTGCCATTCAGAGGGACCATGTGTTGTGGTTTAAGGTTTGGGGAAGGGGAGGGACAGGTGGAGTGGCTATTCCATTCCCTGCCACACTCATAAAAGGACACAGGAAGTTCTGCTCGCCCCTTCCTCACTGGGATTGCTGCTGGGACCGCACTTCTGCGTGGCTGGCTACCAACCCCAAGAGGTTCAGGAGGAATCCAGCAACATCCAAGGATCGGTGTTGTATATATTTGTATACATCTCTTCTCTTAATATCTCTGTATATTCCCCTTCCTTTAATATCTCTTTTGTTGTTCCCTGTTAAAAGTTGTAATCTTGATTTCCAACTTTGTGTGGGGCCTTCCTTCTTTCCCTGGGAGGGAAGAGGGGGAGGGGGGAAGAGGGGTGAAGCAAATTCTGCTCCATGGGGATTGCCCTGAGCCTTAAACGGAGACACCACAACAGGGTGGAGAAATGGCAGAGAGAAAGCTCATGGAGTTCAAGAAAGGGAAATACAGGGTCCTTCATCTGGAGAGGAACAACTCCATGCACCAGTCCATGCTGGGGCTGAAAAGCAGCTTGACAGAGAGGAACCTGGGGTGTTGGTGGACACCAAGTTGAATATGAGCCAGCAATATGCCCTTGCAGCAAAGGCCTGCTGCATCCTGAGCTGCATTCGGAAGAATGTTGCCAGCAAGCCTGATGAAGGTGATTCCTCAGCACTAGTGAGGCCATGCCTGGTCTCTACTCCACACTGGTGAGACCACACCTTGAATGTAGACTGTGGGCTAACCAGTAAAAGAAAGACATGGACTTGCTCAACTGAGTTCAGTGGAGTCTCATGAAAATGATTAAGGGATGAGAGTATCTTTCATACAAGAAGATCCTGAGAGAGGTGCGACTGTTCAGTCTGGAAAAGAGAAGGCTTGGGTGAATCATATCAATGTTTATAAATACCTGACAGGAGGTAATAAAGAGGAAGCCACCTTCTCAGTGGTGTGCAGTGACAGGACAGAAGGCAATAAGCAGACACCAAAATAGAGGAAATTCCTTTTAAATACAAAAAAAAGCTTCCTTGCTCTGTGGGTAGTCAAACACTGGCACAGTTTGCCCGGACACACTATAGAGTCTCCATCCTTGGACATATTCAGAACTCAACCGGACACAGCCCTGAGCAACCTATTCTAGCTGATCCTGATTGAGCAGAAGAGCTGGACTAGATGACCTTCAGAGGTCCTTTCCAGCTCAACCGTTCTGAGATGTTCAGATATAATATCACAAATTAAAGTTTTTCAACTGTTGAAAATGCATTTTCATGTTAGTAGTCAGAAGAGCTGTTAGAGGAATGGAAGTGTCTTTAAAGGAAGGTTCTACATAGTGGCTTCCATCATTTGAAACCGCTGGAGGAAATATGGAAAGTCCCGTGGATAAGAGGAAATGTGGGAAGAGAAGTAAAGTGTAGAGCAGGAGAAATATAAAGGAGAAAGAAGGTAAAGCTATGAATATTCTGGACACAAAGATCTAAACCCAAAGACTAATTTGGGGAGTTTTTTCCCATTGTCAATTTTAGCAATTACTCTCAATTACCTAAGGCAAGTTTTGAAATAAAGATACATTCCTGGAAGCACTTGAGTTACTCTGTTCCTTATAACTGAATTGGTCTGCAACAAAGGAAATAAATTTCAGTGCTGAATATTTCCTTTCTGTGAGCTGTTGAATCTTGATGTAGCACATACTGCTTTTAGGCAGTCAATATGCTGTTTAAATGAAGACTGCAGAAGAGAGTGGGGATTGCTAAGAGCAGTAAATGGACAGTGAGTTTTTTACACTACACAGAAGTAAAGCCACCCTAAAACGAAGATAAAGAGATTGCAGCCGTACAATGTTGCAACACCAATGTAAGCAGTGTAAGTGAGGGAGCCTGAACAGAAGTTCAGATATTCACTATGGGTAAGAGGCAAGATGTCTCATAGTAGAAGAAAGTTGGTCACCTTACTAGAGAATTAGATTTTCCTTGGGGAAATATTTCAACAGCAAATACTGAAGTCCCTTTCAATCTTTGCCTCTCAGTTCTGCCTTAATGTTTTTTTGCAAGAGGCAGATACAATTTTGAAGTATGCAAGAAAAAAAATCAACACATAAAGAACATGAAAAGTTATTGACTCCATCTCCCAGATGAATTGCCCACTTTGGATGTTATATGAGACATATTTTTTTAGGCATAATTTGTGACACAAAAATAATTGTAAAGTCCATTTATTACCCATGGAAAAATCCATTGACTCCAGGTTATTTAAAACATATTCTTAGAAATATCCGCTAATATATGACTCTGGAGCTGCTTTTAAAAACCTTGTCTTCAAATGTCCCTGTTGAAAAGAAACATGGGAGGTACTGTTTCTCAGTGAAGAACATCAGAGTGGGGTTCAGGAAGATTTAACTCCTTGTTAGGAGATGCTACTGAATCCTTATATGATATTGGGTAAATGACTCTGGCCATGCATTCTGTGTGTTTTAGCTGGCTTCAAAATCAAGCCTAGACTGTTGCCCATCCACTCTATTGCTACTAGAAGTTCCTCTAGAGTGCTGCAGCTGTTTTTCCCAGGTATTGGATAATTCTTAGGTTTCCTTTCCTCTTGAGGTCTGCTCAAGTTTGCACATGTGTAATTTGTTCCTTCACTGCCTCCCTGCATCCCATCAGCACTGGTAATAGCTTTGTATGATTAGCATCAGGCCAATGGCTCTTTGGTTTTTTAAAAAATCCCTGAAATTCTCTGCTAGAAAGTTGGGTGAGGTTTGTATACTGAATACTAGAGGTAAGTGTAGTGGAATTAAGGATACCCTTCAAAAGTCATCCTAGAGGAGTGATTTGAGAGCTAGGAGATAAAGGAGGAGGGGGAAGTTTCAGGAGGGCCAGAAGTAGAAGGCAGTAACAGATTAAAGAATATGTGGAAAGACTGTAAGACTGCCATGTAACCTTTAGCATGAGTGAAGCATAAAATTAACATCAATAATCCAACACAATGACAGCTAAGTATAAAGTGCCAAAGAGAGGCTGGCAATCTTTCAGATATAGTACTTACTCCTTGTTCATGATTCCTGACTCATGGAAATGCAAATCTTCGAAAAAGTCTGTGATGAAGAAGTAAATATATTATTTATTTAGAGTCTTAAAAAACCTAGACGCATTCATTTGTAGTATTCATAGTCCTTGGTTTTGTTTGTTTGGTTTTTTCTGAGTACTTTCTGTTAAATTAGAAAATAACTGAATTTGAAGTATCATCTATTTTGAGGAGAAAATGCTTCAATTTTGACAGGAGTTAGTCTGTTTGATGAAGTGTTGATGACCAGCATCAGAAAGTGTATAGTGTGGTTATGTTTTTAAAGGTGGCCTTAATGATATCTCCATTTGTAGACAAACAAGTTTTCATTCATGCATGCATTGTTCTACCAGTACCATCTGTGCAGTCAGTAGTGGAATTTGTACATACAGATCTGTATTTATGTGAGAATTTGTCAAGTGAGATTTAAGTTTTACAGATCAAGCATAAATTTTGAAAAGGACCTCTGAAAACCAAATCTAAACATTATGGGTCTGTGAAACTCCTTGGGCACAAATGAGAAAATTAAAATATGTATGTATATATATACACCCACTTTTAAAATATTTGATTTTGCAGTTTTATTGGAGAAATCTAAAATTTTAAGCTGTTTTGAAATTATCAGCTATTGTATTACCAAGTCTTTTATGCTGATGACTCAATCATTTTTCCAATTCTCTGCTTGTCTCTGCCCAATATTTCCTAATAGAAACCTTAGTAGCCACATAATTTGGACATAAAATGGAATTTATAACTTTTCCATTTACTCTGTCTTTATTACTGTCCACTGTCATTACTTTCCCTCAGCTTAGTAACTGTAGGGAGAGTAAAAAATAGTCTTCTTGTCTTCTCTCCTAATGTGCAGCTACTTGTCAAATGGTAGGACCTTGCAACCTTATGTGTTCCACCTGTTTCTGAGATTTCTACTGCCCTTAACCTATTTCACATTTTCATTTTAAATTGCCCTTAAATTCACAGACAAAAATTCCTAAGCTTTCTATTTACAGGGGAGTGTGCACATTCAGTTTAGTTTAAAATGGCTTAACTCAATTTTAGCTATTGCTGAACGATATCAGTAGTGAACCAAAATGTTTTATTTTTCTATAATTAATTTTCTCCTACTGTTTTTCTGTACTGGTTATATTAATTCAGTGTTTATGGAATTCTTGGTAGATTTCCATGGCAGGTTGCACTTTATCTGAAATCACAGTAATGTGTCTGTGATAGCAGAAATAGCAAACAGCGGCTTGTGATTTGTAGTAAGCAGTCACATTAGAAGCAGATGGACATCTGACTGAGAAAAAGAGTTCCTTAATTACCTTTACAAATTAAGACAGGATTAAAATTCTGGGAGATGTGCAAGAAACAGTGCTTTTGTCTAAATGACTTCTTTTTAAAAAGCTCACCAGAGAGTGTTGACTTCTCTTATCATGCAACAAGAGCAGAAAAACTATTTTTCCTGCCTTAAATATTGGACATTGTGCTTCAGATATCTGAAAAGAGCTTAATATTCTGAAGAAGCTACCTGAAAATTGGCTGTTAAATGCTAGATATAGGATCAAAAGATCATTTATGGAAAAGTTGGATCCACATTTTCTCCGTTAGGGTCTTTGCACTTGTTAAACTTGTTTCAGAATATTCAAAGATATCATAAGCCAAATTGTAAGTTTACAATAATTCCAGCAATTACCAGTAACTCACATTATTGCAAATGAAGGGATTAGTAAAAATTTAGTCATTACATAGGTTTACATAATAATCTCTTTTTGGGCAATATTCTAAGCCTTTTGGTGTACAATGGAACTTAAAAGTACGAGGTCTAAATTAGAGGGAGGACAAAAAGAGAGAACTCAGAAGAAAAAAATCAGACCTTACAATTTTTCTAAGGCTTGCTTTGAGAGTACTGAAAGATTGAGGTTGTCAGTAGTGGGGATGTAAGATGAAGTAGGAAGAAAACTTCAAAAACATTAGTGGATTCAATTGAGAAAGGTGCCAGGGAGCTCTAAGTCAAATTTAGCTGGTGGATCATCCAAATCCTATTCAGCTAATTTGCAGAAATACCTCCATATTTCTTGTACTGAATTCTAGCTGGAAATCACTCACAGCACAGGAGTTACACTATACAAAGTTCCCCTGTTGTGATAAGCCACTTTTTTGGCAGTTTACACCTACTGAATTTGGGTGGCTGCCTTTATTGTGGGCATGGGGGCCTTTGGAAATAAAATTCTTGGAATAAATACAATTTCTCAAATTACCAGGCATGTCTGTTATTGCTTAAGAAAAAGTTTTGCAATCATTTAGACTAGTAAACTTGGCTTAAATTGTAAATATAAATGCTCCATGGATTAAGTAAGTGACAATCAACAAACTGTAGCTGCATGTCTGCTTATCAGCAGGACCACAAAAAATCTTCTGCAGGCAACCAAAATGCTGGGACCTCATGATGTGCTTTACATTGCCTTTCCCCCACTGTCCCTCAAATGCGGGGACACAGTGACATGCAGTGCATTGTGCAGGAGTCAAGGAGACTGTCTGTTTCTTTTGGTTTAAACCTGCAGAGGACCCTTATCAAGCAAACTGATGCAAAGACACGTGCCAGTCATGCCCGTGTTCCAATAGCACCATCTTAGTCAAAATAACCAACAAAATCTGCTCTGCCATAAATTGTGCTTGAATGGGGTGCTTGCATTCAACTTAAAAAGAAGCAAGGAAAAGACCCCAAGCTACCAACTGTTTGTAACAAGCGCAACTAAATGAAATGAGAAAGTGAGAATTAGCTTTTATGTGCTGTCTGAAAAAATAGCTACAGCCAACATATAAAGCATGATTAAAAAACCAGGCAAGAATTATTTGCTGAGAAAAATGAAAACTGATCAAAACCTTTCAAATATTGCTACTTGAATGAAATTTCAAAATGAAAGTCAGTGAAAATATGTGAAAATGCGTATCCTTGCTTTTGTTTTAGCTCTGTTGTACAAAATGCAGCAAATTTCCTGGGGCTTTTACTTTCAGAAGAAGGATGTGCATTGCAAACAGATTCCAGGCCTCTGCAGGAAATTTCATGAGTTGTTTGTCCCAACATCAGAATGGAGCATATCACAGGAACCTGCAGTATCCTAAGGGTGACCCAGTATCTTAAAATGCTGAGCAGAGATTTTAGAAATTTTAGAAATTAGAAGGTCACCATCTTTTCATGTGGATAGTTAGTGCTAGGTTTTTTTATGAACAACTTGCTGGACACTACATCCTAGTTAGTACTTCATGTTTTTATGCTGTTGCTGTTTGAATAAGAAGAAAATCTACAGGTTCTGCAGGACATTTATATTTTTCTTAAAAATCTCACAAAACCCAACAAAAAAATAACAAAAAACCCCTCTACAAGGCCTTGGTGCAGAAAAAAGAGATGGCTTTTTTCCCCAGTCAAAGGAGAGTTAGCAAGCACATAATTTGCTTCTGAAAAAGGGATATAAACTTCTAAATCATTTAGACACCTTTGCAAACCAGATTTGAAAATCCAGCTGACAGCATAGCCAGATTCCTTGTCAGGCACCACTGGAGGAAGAACCGAAGAATTTGGTTTTCACTTCTGTAAGTAATTAACTCAGCCTGTCTCTTACCTCAATTCCTATAAATAGCTAAGGATGTCTACCAGGAGACATATCATCATGCAGAGACTGAGACATTATAGAGACATCATGTAAACTTTACATTGGCTATTCTTGCTCATTTGGCTGTCAATATTCTCACAATAAAGTTTAACGGAAACAGAAGTTTGTGTGGACATTACTATATGCTTGGCTCAGAAAATCAGTTGCGAGATACAGTTAAGGTGCAGGAAATGTTGGGAAGCTTAATTTTTATGCTGCCAGTGTCCTGTTCTATCTCCTTTTGAAGTGCTTTGTAGTACCTGGCCAATTGTATTTACTACAAAAGGGAACAGTGGTAGAAACAGAAGCAGTCATTTTTACCAGCAAGTGTAAAGCAGTTGTCAGATGGCATTATCAAGATTATTTTCAAAGTCTGCCTTCACAGTGACAGCAAACAGTCACATGTAGGAGTAAGCGCTTATTCATCTGATTTAGATGAATACAATCTGGTTTCACTGATTTGTTTCTGGCAATAATTAGCATGTTGCTCAATTTATTTTAATAGCACATTAATTTTATTCCTTCTCTTGCCAGAAATGCAACCAGAAGCTTCACAGTAAGAAAATATATCTTTAATAGGAGCTGCCAAAGTTCTCTGTTAAGACAGTTATTTAGGAAACTATTTGCTTTGGTTTATTAAGTGTAACTTTATAACTCAGTTCTAGTACATTACTTCTACCCAGAAACATATATTAGCAATGCAGAAAATGCATACAGTGGAATTAGGCTAAAAAGGCCCAGTTGCTCGGTAATGGCTCCATTGATTTGCTTAAGGGAGAAAGGAAGAAAATGGTTTAAAAAGGCAGGCACAGGCTTTTGCTGTGTGCCATGAGGCTGCCTAAGGTGGCAAGCTATTTCTAGGACCTGCATCCCATACAAACCCCATGTTTCAAGTCATAGCAAGCATCTGCTGGAACAAAAGCAGGCTGTGGAACACAAGCTAATCCCTTGGTTAAAGCTCTCTCTTCAGCAAAAGCCTTTTACAAGCAGAAGAGCACAGGAAGAAATAGGGGAACTCACAGATGTCTTCCTTCAGGGTGCGTGGGTTCAGAGCTAGCCATGACGCCAAGACAGTTTCTCCTGTACAGCAATTTTTGTGCTGAATGCTTCAGAAAGCTATCTGAAGGTCGATGATACTGACAGGTTTTTGGTGAGTTTCCTGTGGACGGCTACCATGAGCACAGGCACCAATCAGCACCAGGAGACCTGACCAGTGGATACCCATTGCTTCCTCTCTGCAATCCGCCTCAAAGCGAGATAAGACAGTGAACACACTCTCTTGCTCTTGTCTACCTTAACCCATATTCAACCGCTCTGTCTCTGTGGCAGTAGCTGTTTAAAATGTTAACATGGAGAAAATAAATTTCTTTTGATAGGCTGCTGCTTAATTTTAATGGAGAAAAAGAATTATTCCTCCTGATTTAAAATTTGCTCCTCAAGTTTTTCAAAGAGTTTATAAATGATTTTAAGATACGTTTAATTGTTTTCATTGTCTTTTTCTCAAAAGAAATTAATATTTTGGTAACAATGTGCTTATTCTTACACTATGATTTCAAGGGATATCAGTAGTTTTTTGTACCTATGTATAGGACTTCTGTGTAGAACATGAAGAATGTTTTTCCTTGTATTTTAAAACATAAGACCTATATGTAAATAGAAAAGATATATGTGATTTCTAAATGATAGGCTTCAGTAAATATATATATTTATTTTTAAATTAACATTTTAGTAAAAAAAAAAAATATTGCTGTGGGAGAAAGCTGTACATCTTGAAAACATCTGTCCATAGTATACAATGAGGAATGGTGTCCAGCAGAAGAACATGGCAGCATTTTAGAGATCCCAGAAATTAAATTAATATGCATGGGGCACTCACAGTATAACCCCAATAAGTGTTTGTAGTGGAATTTCCAAAACAAATACTTCTCTTGTAAGCTGATTGCCCCTATAACAGTTTTGCTGCAGGCTTGTTGTATTTCTCAGGAAAAAAGAATGTTTTATCTGAAAATCTGCTTTTCATGCAGGAAATCAGTTAAAAATGAGATAAGGAATTCTCAATTCTCCATTAGTTCAGCATATGGCCCACAAACCAATAGATATTTTGCCTATGTTTAGAAAGCATGTTTTGTTTTTATTTGGGATATTTAATGCAAATATTTGAAGCCGTAGCATTTGTGGTACTGTGTATAAATAAAATATTATAATGAAAATGTCACATGGAGACATCATTATGGCAGATGGACAAATTTATAATTGTATGCTGCAAAACCAGAGCATATGCCTGACTTAGCATAAATTGGAGTCAACAGGAGTCCTACTGTCCTCTTTAATTGTTCTTTTAGAGAATGAAGATGAACACTATGACTTCCTTTGTAAATCAATCTACAAATTCAGTTTTCTTCTTTCCTTCCTTACTCTGCTATGGGCAGTCCTAGGTATCTTGCTGATGAGGAGACACCACAGGTATTCTTAAAAAGAGAATTAATGGACTAACAATGATATGATAGCACTAATACTGTCCATTGCAGGATGAACCTACCTGGTGGCATATTTCAGGAGTGTCTCCACAGCTGTTCATCTTCTTTTCTTGCTTTCTGTTCAGTTTGGGGTTTCAATCGACTGAAGCAATGCCAATGTGACTTTTGGTTTTGTTCCAGAAGCCTGTCCTTGCTCATGTTTTACAGAACAAAAAGTTCTGGAGCTATGAGACAGTTTCTGGTGGGATTGTGTCTTTTTTGCTGTGCTTATGACTCTATGACTAATGTATTTTCTTTTGCCTAGATTTATTTGCTTTAATGGCTCATAAAAATAATTTCAGTTGACCCACGTCTACTTGGAGACTCAGTTACCACTGGGTCCCACTAACAGTTCAGATGAGGAAAAAGTTAAAAATATCATCTACTTTGAAACAGTTTGTTTTGATATTTCTGAAATCAAACTTTTTTTTTTTTTCCAGACTATGTTCAGAAAATTCATAGAGATACTATTTATAAAAACACTATTATTTGACTCTATCAGAACAAATCTTCCTTAATGACTTTGTGGATCACACAAAATTATTTGTGACATATATATCTTTTTTTAAGTTTGAACAGTAAGGTACATGCCACTGTTGTGGAGTGACCAGTCTCAACTTTCTTTCTGTAACCATCATCGCAGAGCAACAGACATCGACAAAAGCTTAAGTTTGTAAGTGCCGAGCTCCTATTTCAATCAGGGGAAGTTGAAAAATTTCACAGCATCTTGAAATGGTTAGCTGCTAGATTCTCTCTAAGTCTCTTTCCTTCAGAAAAAATTCTTTTAACATTATAATGATATTACTTTGCCTGTAGTAAATGGTACATTACTACTTTAATATCCAAGCTGTTCACTGTAAGAAAATGTCTCATTTTCAGTGGAGGTACTCAATGGCCATGTCTTTATGCCTCTGAAAGAGCAGCATCCCAGGACAGATATAAGCACATCATGATTTGCCTCCTGCAAGCTTGCCATCTGTATGGCTGCCTTGGTACACAGCCTGTAGACTGCCTGTGGGACAGGCTTAATGTGCACGAACATGTTGAGCATCCTCGGACCGGCAAGTTCTTGTCTACTGTGGAGGATGCTCTCCTGCCCCATGCAAAGCTGCTCCTGCAGGCCCAAAATATTGAAGAGCTGAGGCTTAACAGGGTGAGAAGAAGTGCCTTAATGAACTATATAGACACAGAACATCTTTCTCTATGAGGTAGAGAGAAAAATGTATTGTACACTGCCTTTTCTTTTTTGGAGGGTATTGCCTTTTCTGTTTATTCCCTTTAGTTCTTGGATGAAGAACGAAAAGCCTTACATTCAGATGTCCATTTTACTTCCTTTTCATTTCTGCACCTTCTATTTTTCTTTTTCATCAATTATTTCACTAGTCATCACAACACAGGGACAAGCTTCATGTTTTGAAATACTACAGGTAGCCATCAACACAGGATAAAATGCCAAATTCACCAGTCTCAGTTTCTAACACCATAATTGTTTTTGTGTGTGAGTGCTGATGAATTACGATGACAAAGTAAACATGAAGAGACAGCTTGTACAACAGAATTTAGAGAGATCTAGAGAAAATGGAATGAAGAATAAACTCATCTCTGAGATATATAGCAATAAAAATTTGTTGCCTTTCCCATGTCAGTGAAAGGGCTAAAAAAAGGGTTAAGAGTATGGGTGCTGTGGAGGAATCTTCTGTCCCACTTGGGAACACTCAAACTGTCTTGAGGAAAGCTGGAATGAGTAAATGGTGGGGAAAGATCTATTGTATTATATTTATTTGTATATGATATCACCTACAGGTGATATCCTATAGGATAGACATTATTGTTTTGTTTTGCTCCCGCCCCTCAATATTTGCCCATCCCTTTTTTTTCCAGTTCATGTTTTGATGATGGATACTTTTATGGATAAATCCTATTCATAATAATGGAATTTCTAGTATATGTGGAAGATGTATATTGTGCATCACTTTCCTGAAGCAATAGAAAGCTGCCTATAGCATTACAGAATTATATTTAAACCTCTCTAGAAAGGTTATTTTTCAATCACTTAAAGATTTTTTTTTGCCATTCTTTTGCTTGTAATACTGCTTTGAAAAGTAAAGTATTTCCTTGTATTTACAATGCATTTTGCTGACTTCTCTCTTTTCTTCCTTATATATTCCTCAGTGTCACTTACAAGGCCAAGCTACAGACCAGTAAATCCTCCTGTATGTTGTGTTAATATAAATAAGGCTGACTTATCTGGTGGGGAAGTTCTGTATACAGTTTGCTTCTGCTATTTTTTTAAAGGACATCACCTCCATATAAAATATCTATGTGTTACCAAGGTCACAAAGTCTACAGCAATAGATCAACTCTTCCAATATAAATGAGGTCAGAATATATCTTTTTAATTTAAATGTGTTCTTCTTCCAAGCTAAATTAAAAAATCATAATGCCAGGGAAGCCTTTGCTTAAATACTGGTCAGGTGAGGGTGCAGTGCACTACTGCAACTGTAATTTTCATATGATTTGTTAGAGAAATTATGTCAATAGAGGTGTTTACTTTGGTGACTGAATAAGAAATTAAAATAAACAGGAAAAACCTTGCATCAATTCAAGCGAAAAAGATGAAGTTCTGGTGCATAATGACGTGTTTAACTTTATTTCCGTTGATAACTCTGTTTACCCTTTATCATTTGTACAGTCTAAGCTTTAGATGCTAAGCTTAATGACTGAAGGAGAAGACTGCTCACTGTGGTCAATGCAGGGAGACTGAGTTTTTAATGATTCGGAGTACCAGCATTTTACGCTCTCCGAAGTGCCCTGACTATTTCCATTCTCTGTTCAGGAAACCTGGAGAGAATGTAAATTTCCAATGTAGGTCAATATGTATCCTTTCTACTCCTCCATCAAGTTCCATTTTGTTAAATTGTATAGAATTTTTTTTCTTAGCAAAATAAATGTTGCCAGTTTTGGACAAGAACATCACAATTTCATCAAATTTATGAATATTTTTGGTCTCCTTTTCATTACAATCATACACTTCCCTCCAAGTTGACTAGAAATGTGTTTTTTGCATATAGCCAAAATATCTGTCTGTGAGATACAAAAATTATTGAAATAAATGATACAGGTTTTGACTGGTAACAAATGAAGTTTTCATTGATACTAAGCCAATTAACTCATTTGTGTGGATTTTGTTTTATTTTGTTTTGTTTTTCCAGAGACATAGTATTCAAAATCTACACACTGTGCTGCCAGGAAGCTTGACTTAAATCAGATGAAAGTTTTAACACTGATTTAGAAATAAAAACCCATCAGACCTGCTGAACAATGCAAATAGTCTCCACTCACATTTTATTCCAATTTAGCTACCTCTAGAATATACTAATTTAAAAACTTAGCACAAATCATTAGCAGCTTAGCTCCTTTCAATTTAGGTAGTTTTTTTGTTCTCAACTTGTTTTTTAAATAACACAGCTGTCAAATATGGGCTTGGGTAAAAATTGCTGAAATCAATTCCTTTGTGGAAAGAAGGGTGTTTGGGTTAGTCCATGTAAATCTCAACGAATATCTCTCTGATCAAACTTGAGTTAGGGAAAAAGGAGTTCAATGGCAATTTTCAAGAGATAGTTCAAAGAGATACCTTTATGACATGTTTTGAAATGCCCATCAATGTGAGCATGCTTTTGGGAGCAGGATGCGCCCTGTCACATGGCTGCTTGGTGCTAATGTGGGATTGTCAAAAGGATCAGCAAAGGGTTACTGATTTTAAAATGTTACTGATTTAAAAATGTTTTTAAAAACATAAAAAACCCTACTTTATTTCTCTCTATTCCAATTCAGCTGATATGACAAGATAACTTATTCAGTCTCTCATGTCTAACTGGGGCATGAAGAAGCAACTGAGCAATTGGGGCAGTTGCTTTTCTGTATCTTTTCACTCATCTGTGTTTCAGTGTCATTATCACACGCCCTAGGCATTAAAGTAACATGTCATATTCTGTCTTTTCACTTTTTTCCAAAACAAAGACAATTTGGATTCCAAATTCCAGAGACTAGAAACATGCTTNTTTTTTTTTTTTAAATAATTTTTACTTTCTATGCAAGCTCTGAAATAATCTCATATGAAGGGCTTTCAAGCAATTGAAATTAGCCTACCAATACATTGTGTACCTCAGTATCAAATACTGAAGACATAACTACAATGTTTCATCAATACAGCATTGATTTATCATTGCTTAGCATGCACAACTTCCATTAGGCATTATACCTGTGCAACTCAGAGTGTAACCATGATGGTAGCTGGCTAATGGCTTTCTGCCACCCTGAGGAGCATGGGCTTCTGGCCTGGCATGCAGCTGAAAAAAAGTAGGACTTGCTGCCTGTCCAAAGGCGTTGTCCACCCTCAGCATAACAGACTTTCAGCTGAAGCTCAGCAGGAAGCACAAGTCAGGAACCAAGACAAGGCAAGATACTGTTGACTAGGTGATTGCTTATCTTCTTCTTTGTGAAGTATAAAGCTTGATGAGCTAAGCTGGCCTGCCTATATGAGAATTCAGTACTTCTTGCACACATTTCCAATTCAGGTGTTTTCCACCACAAGTGGCACTTAGCTGATATTCTGCTCAGAAAGAATAAGTCAATGACTGAGATAGTGAATTCTGAACACTGTTTTTGTGATGTATATATATTTTGTGATGCACCATAATTTTAGAGTTTTTTGTTAACAGAATTAATATATTCTGTGCTTGACTCTGACCCAAGCCTGAGTTCTTCAAAATTTTAGTGGTGATAAACACAATTTAGTGGTGATACTCGCAATTCAAATGGGAGTTGACTAATTTTAGAAAGAGAGAATTCAGTAAAAACTCACACTGTTGTTAAAAAACTTGAAGACTTCTTCATGTGCTCATGCTTTTTGTAGTTACTTTTTTTTAAGCTTAAACTTTTTGTGGTTGGTCATATTTCCTGGAACAAGTTACTAGAACTGAACTATCAGTTAATAAAACTACTTGCTGAACACATATTCACTGTAGAGTTTAGCACCTGGATTCTCATTGAGGTCAACATAGAGATTAAAACATATCACTGAATATGTGATACATTAAATACATATGGTAAAACGCATCTAACTATGTGTTTTAATCTTGGAGAGACTGCACAAAGATCCACCATTAGAAGAGCCTTGTGGAGATTGCTTAGTCAGCACTCAGAATTTAAGAAATGCCTTAATTTCTGTGAGGGTAAACTTATTCAGATTCCACTTTTCTCAGTTTAATTTCTTATTTAGATGAAAAGCATTAGGATGCCTTGCATTAGGATGACATACATTCAGTGAGTGGGATTTTCTCAGAAACAGTTTATTCTTTCTTCACTGTTCAGGTTGTGCCTTATCTTTTCACTGTGTATTGTTAGAAACCTGTTTTGAAAACAGAGTAATTACTTTCACAACGTCTTGACAGACTTTCCTACTGCATCATCACTGTGTATCCGAGTGCTTAATAAACATTAACTAATAAATCTTCACAGCACCCTTGGGAGGTGATGTTATGATATTATCCAAATTTGACTGATGAGGAACTGAGGAATTCAGGTAAAAACTTCCATTAATTTTGGGAGTCCACTCTAAGGTGACAAAAATCTAATTTTTCAGAGTGTTTATCCTTCTGTAGCATCCTATTTATCCAAAGCAGAGCTCTCTGACTTCAGTTAACAGTCACATTTTAAAAATTGTTTTCTTTTTAAAATAAAAAACCTGTGTTATCCTGTTTTATTTGAAAACTCTCATCTTTGAGAAGATGTCAGTGAATGCAACAGAAGATGGAAAAATCTCTCCTTCAATTATGATGGGTTACATGGTTGTTCTGCAGCTGTGGTAGAGATCCACACAGAAAGTTCTGACACAAGATAGCCAGCAGCTCTGAATCTGAAATTCTTGGGTACCTTATTTCCCAAAGGAAACATTGCATTCTGGAAACAGTTGTCCATTCTGCCTGAGATCTTCTCAGAAGCAGGCTGCCTGGGAGCTCTGGTGATCCAGCTCTCGAGCAACCTACCTGACATGACTCCAGAGGCCACAGCCTTAGGAAGCACCATTTAAACAAAGCCTCTCTGACAGAGGAACTCAGGCTCTAACCACACAGCTCAGCTCTCACCTTCACAAAAGTGTGCTTGGGACCAATGAAAAACTCAATGGAAGTCACACCTCCCTCTTTCTAGATTTTTTGCTGTGAAGTTGAGACTTAGGACATTGGAGGACTCTAGGGTAGTCTGGAAGGAAGGGACTTCTCAGAGTCACAACTGTCAAGATTCTCTTAGAAGTCACTCATAAAACTTTGTATCTCAATTTATCTAAGCAAATACAGATTTGTGGGACTATTTAGATTGCAGAAAATTTTGAAA
>VYZX01010984.1:0-14591 GCA_013401335.1 Brachypteracias leptosomus | reverse complement strand
GAGAAGGTCTCCCCTCAGTCTCCTTTTCTCCAGGCTAAACAACCCCAGTTCCCTCCGCCTTTCCTCATAAGACTTGCTCTCTAGACCCTTCAACAGCTTTGTTGCTCTTTTTCGGACATGCTCAAGCATATTACAGGTCATCAGGAAAGACCAAATATTTCAGTACTCAGAAAATGAATGTTTACCACATGTAACAATGAAGTGCGTTTTCTACAGTGACAAGGACTTAGAGAGAGTAGAATTACTCTTTTAAAGTCAGAAATTGTGAAAAATGAAGGTTTGCGCCATTCTCACTGGAAAGGAAATTTATTTCCCTACACCAATTTTTTATTTTATCTATTTATTTAAAGTATACTAGCTGGGAGGCTTGGAGGTTCATAGTTCTTCATGTCTTACCCTTCCCCATAGCTAAACTCTGCTGCTTCTGAAGGAGGTAAGAACCCTTGCCCCCTTGATACCAAATAAGATGTTGAGAAAATTTTATTATTTTTAATTATTTAGAGGCATTTTGACAAATCCCAAAACTTTATATTTGCATTCCTCACCTCAGTGCAGAACTACAGAGCATATGGGGAATGTGCAGACAAGTCTTGGTCACCCTGGGCTTAGAAATAAAAGTTTTGAATGATGTTAATCCAATCCAGAGTTCAAAAACTAGAAAGATTCCCGTGTCTTTCTCTTCCTTTCCTGCCATGGTCACAAGCCACAGAATTTCTTCCAATTTAATTCTGTTTTTGAGAAATATATCTAATCTCACTTTACAGGCTCAAGGTGCTAGTAAAGCTAAGTTGCTGAAGTATTTGATCACTGTCATGTCTCTGAAATGTCATATTTTGTGAAATTTCAGCTACTTTGAAGTTGTCTAATTTCCATTTCTAGTCATTGGATCTTGTTACGTTATTGTCAGCAAGGCTCAAAGGCCTCCCACTATCATGTATTCATGATCAAGCAATTATTTTATAAGTTGAGCTCTTTAAGTCTCATAACATGGGACTTATTTTTCCTATCCCTTATTTCATTATTTTGGCTCTCCTTTGAACTGCCTTTGCATTTTTACATCCTTCATCTGTGGACACCAGAGAAGGTACAGCATTGCTAGCAGTGGTCTGACACTGGGTGTTAGACAGTAATTGTTTGTTGACTGAGACTCTAATTAAACTGTCACTGTTGGCAGAGTCTCTTATGTACTGCTAGTGTTGTTACATGCAATCATCACCAAGTTAACTTTTCTATAAGGTTCCTCTTTTAAAACATAAGTAAAATACCACTCTAGAGGTCTAGCTGTACACAAAGTATTCACTATTTTGCAAGCAAATGTACAGGTTAGATTTGTATATTCATTATTGCTTTGCATTTGGTTTACTTATATTAGTTTTATATAGTTAATTAGTTAAAATGAGTCTGTAAATTATTTTAGTCTCTGGTGTATAATTCCCTCATTTATACTACAGGAAAGGTCATTTTTCTAACAAGGCAGTGCATAAGCTAAAAATACCTACCATCATACTAAATGAGATCAAAAGCACTTCGCAAACCAGAGGCAAACAAATCCTTTAGTATAAACCAGAATAATGAGTGCATCTTCTCACGCTGATGTCACATGTAGTTTTAGCTCTTAATATTGCTCTTCAGAAATTTTATAAATATCAAGACACTGAAGAAATAATGAGGTTCTATTGAACCAGCCACAAGAAGTAGTCTTGCATTCCTCTGGCTGAAGCTTCCCTGGAATCTCAGCTTGTTGGGAAGCCGGCTTTAGGCAGACAACTAATAGAAGAACAGATAGAAAACAAATTCATAGAGCTGTAGATTGAAGCAGCTAATATTTTAAATAGCATGATGTACCTTCACCCCAAAAGCTACCATATTATTCAAGTTTATATGAAGTGAATATTAAGAATAGAAGTAACCTATGCCCTGCAATCAGGGAAGACAGAAGCATCTAGGAGGAATATATGGAAACAAACACGTTCAACTTTAACATTTTTGTTAGTTGTATGTGACTAGGCAAAGTTTGTTTACATGCTCAACCTGTGTGAACATCACAGGGAAAATGAAATTCTTCTGAATGTCATTCTATAATAGATTCAGAGTCCTGAAGCTTGTAGTCCTAGTTTAAGATCACTCTAATACAGGCATATCTTCATGCTTGCATGAAATTTCATCAGCTGTGAGTTGCAATGCTGTACCATGACTGAAAAGTTTTAGGCATATTGTTCTATCCCCCAAACTGTGAGCTATATTATGATAATTTATTTTTTCTCATAGCTGCTCATTCAGTAGAAAAATTAAGTACCTGTTTAACTGCTGATGTGAAGCAGATAACTTGTTGCTTGTGAAACAGGAAGACAGATGTGAAACTGGGCACAAAAAGATCTAGTAGGAGAAGTCTTCATCATTTGGAAGAAAAATCCTGAAAGTTTCTTTACAACAGATTACATGATTATGGCTAGAAGATAAAAAAATTCTCACCTTCCTATGGAAGATGGAGGATAACTATCATTCTAGAGAACCCTCAGTTTCACTGTGAATTTTTTATTAGAATGTTCACAGGGTTTTACTTTTCAAAACTTTTCCCTGTCATTGACAGTTCTTTGTTAAAATTTTGCTTAGCGTGGGGTGTGTTTGTACTGCCATTATGATCTGCTTGCTCTTTGACTGATCTTAAGTCTGTTTTTCCTCAGAAATTAAAAAGAAAATTGCAGTGCTCAACTTCTACTTCCTCATGAAATGGTTTACCAACACAGATCCTTAAGTGAATATTGTTGTAGGTTGGTGGGGACCAAGAATGATTCCTAGTATCTGATCTGGAAATATGAAATTGAACCGTAGCATGTAAGGAGAAGGGGAACAAGATGCATATTTGATGAAAATAAACAGGAATAGCTTGTATAATGAACTCTGGGAGGATATTCTCTGTACTAGGAGGAAAAATAACAGGGAGGGAAGAGTTATTTAAACTAAACAAAATTGTCACAGAAATGAGTGTGTTTGAGTACATACATTTGACTAAAGTTAGAAGGTAATATAAATCAACTTACATAACACTTTCAAAGGAGAGAATAGCCGGAAGGAGAAGCTTCTCTTAAGATGGGTGAAAAAAATCACGTTTCACAAGAATCAGTTAGCTGTTTGAGGGGAAAAAACCCAGAGTAGTGCTATGAAGTACCCAAGAGATGGGAACAAACAGAGGCTGGAGACCGAAATTCATATTCTAACGGAGAAGAAACAAAGCCACATACTGCATTTCATAGGAGAGAGGTCATCGGCTGTCACCATTTTTCTACTCTTTAAGTTTCCCTAAGGACCACTTGGGAGAAGAGGAATGAAATAATTTCTCTTTGTCACAGAGGAAGATGAGGGATTTGTTGGCACTGCAATAAACATCTCTCAATACCAACAAATACCTCAGATAAATATCTTTTTGTTTTGGTAATACTAAGCAAATTTTAAATATGCAAGGTTTACCAAGACAGTAAAGATGCTGAGGTAAAGAAGGTGCTTAAAAACCCAGTATCTTAATGGGAAACTCAAAGTGAATAACAGAATAGCTGATTTTAAAGAACAGGAAATATATGCAATACTTTTTATACTAAAGCTATTAAAGCTTATAAAAGCCTGGCTGAGTGGGGATATAGAACTGCCCTGAACTTATGATTCCAGAAACTTATGAGATAAAATTTTCCAAATAGAAAAAAAAACATGTGTATAATCACTTAAAGATTGGAGCTGTTTAGGTGGAATGTTTTTTATTTGGACTATTTGCGTCAGGGAGGTATTTGGGGAGAGAGAAGCAAGACAGAGCACAGAGGGGAAAACTGAAGATGCCAAAACTTGCTATGACTACAAAAACACAAGCCTTGAGAAACTGTGCGGCAGAGTACTGACTAAAAGTGCCTTGTAGCTGTAAGACACAAAACCATCTAGTTCTTTATTTCTCAAAGGCTTAGTAAAAAAACAGAATTGTACCAAACATCAAGAATTCAGTTACTTGTGTCAGAATCCAAACTAGTTATTCAAGTAAAAAAGGATAATACTGGTTTAAGTGATCCAAAATTTATTTATCCAAATCTATAAAAAAATTTTAACATATGCCCAGCTTGGTTAGATACTGATGAATTGTTTAGGATGCTTTTCTTTCAAGAAAGCACTTGGATCTGCAATCATCAGAGTGCTGAGTATCAATTTCTTCACACTGGCTTCCCCTCAATTGCCATTGAGGAAGGAGTAACCTACCCCATTTTCCAGGTTTCCTTGACTCAGAGTACACACGATGGGCAAAAGAAAATGAAGCAGCTTTTCTATCTGCTGCCCATCTATAACTTTGTGAAGGATCAAAATCATGCAAGCTTGTAGTGATTATGAATGAACAAATTAAAAATTTCAGTCTGTAACAGAAAGAGTGAGAGACTGGAAAACTTCCTATCCTCCTGAGCCTTATAGCTGGGTAAACAGAGACAAAATAGCTGAGTGATTTGCTCAGGGTCTAGTCTGTGAGTATGAAGTATTAGTGCTCCTTTTAAAAATATTCCAGTAAACATGTTTTGTCCCTTTCTTCCCTTTGAAATTTATTCTTCCTTTTTTCTCCTTTTGATGTCAAATCAGAACTTAGGCTGGCATTATGATCTTGAAACACTTGGAAGCTGCAAATCCAGAAGGAAAAACCTGCTCTTGTTCTGAGTAATTAGAAGACCATAAAATTCCTAAAGGTTGGTTTTTTACTTTTGCTTTCATATCTGCGAAGAAAAGGATTTTTATGCTTTTTACACCCTAGTGATACAATGTTTTCATAAGGACATTCTTTGTACCACCATTTTTCTTCAGAAAACATACCTTATATCAGTGGCAGTTGATCCCAATTTATCAAAAAGTATATTTGCTGCTTAATCGCTCACTTTAGTGTTAGAAAACTTGGCTCTTAGCATGCACATCCCTGACTTCACTTGTGCAGGACATTTTGATCCTGCTTCATCATTTTCAGTGATATTTGTCAAAACTGATGGACTGGACTTGTAAAGGATGTAAGGTAGACTTAGATGTAAACTTCCCATTATTTACCAGGAAGTATTGTACTGTTTTGGCTGTTTTAGATTTTAAAATCTATCTCAAGAAAACTGATGGCATTTTAGCACAATTTCATGTGCTAAACAACAGACTGGCAAAAAGCTTAAACCTTAAATTATTTCCATTAGAAAGTAGATGTTAGTGGAAATCAAACACTGTCACAATAAACAACACTATTAAAGATACTGGAACTACCAGTTTTAATGATTGATAAAAATAAAGTGGTCTGGATCCAGGTGCAGATGTAGGCTAGACCTATGTTGGAGGGATAACAAGGGTGCATAGTCCCAAGGTCAGGTTATCATATGATATAGGATAGTGGTTTCCTGGGAGGCAGGGATTTAACTTTGTCCTTGAATAACCCATGCCTCAGATTCACTGTTGGTAAACACTTCAAAGTCCTGAAGGGTTCATAAACATCAGTTCATTAGTTAGTATCCCCTTCTAAAACATCCCATCCTTGGATATTTATCATGAAGAAATTTTTCCAAGAATGTCCTAAAAAATTTCCTGACAGTATTTTTAAACAAAGTTTGTAGCAGTCCAATGATCAATGCCATGTTTGGCCACGTAGTTTCTAAATTATTCTATCATAGCTATTAATGCTTGATAGGAGACCAGTTCATATTTGAATTTAACAATCAAGCAATGCATGCATATTTTTCAAAACAAAAATACAAAGACTCTTCAACTAAGTGACAGCATGTTTCCAGCACAGCTTGTGGTAAAACTTCAAAATGGGAAGTAGAAAACATATTTTGTAAGAGCTGTGTATCAATAATAGACCTGAATTAACAGTGGATTAACATCAGCCTGTCTACCAAGGCAATCAGAAGTGGGAAGTGAGGGAAAGACGGAACACTTCTGCCTTCTTGCAGTTTGCTTGTTGGAGTCTCTGAAATTATGGACATGTATGAGCAGAAGAATATATACACAACCGTGCTTATAGTATGCTAAAAGCATATAATATTGCTAAAGAAATGTTCCCTGGAGTAACATAGAAAACTTTTAAATACATTATAGTCATATAGATATGCTATATCTACATTACACCTGTTTCAGAATGTCTAAAGGAAGTCTTAGAAAATGAAATTTTCTTCTGAAGAGGTTGCAATAGAGCAAACTGGAAAATTGAAAGCTCTGTTTTAGTAAGAAAAAAAATTTAAAACCCTGATGCTATCACACGAATGCTTGAGTTCTAAGGATGATTTTCTTACAAGGGCAATAAAAAATTTGAGCTCTATCACCTGATACCTTTGATATTCTGGGTTTAGTTACTGTCTAGCATTTCTAAATCTCTTGCTTAATCCTCTTCTTTCTTCATTATTCATCCCTGTTGCATTGCTGATTCATCATGGTGCTTCAAACGATTGTAACATCATATTCGTTATTTACAAAAGGGGGGGCCTCATCTGTAGTTCTTTGACCTAGTTAATTCTATCCAAGGAGCTTCTGGAACAGCTATAGGGATAGATCCTGGGACAAGTGTGGAGGCAACATCATCACTTTCTAAAATGTGCATTATTTTTTTCCTATTTTTAATTAAATGCTAGTTTTAATTAGTAGCTGTGGCAGTTGAAACTGTCCTGACAAAAATCTAACAAAGGCCAGGGCTTGCCAGAGACCTGATAAAGATGTCTGGTGACTCACAGGTATTAAACCACGTCTTATGGTGATTAACAGGCATCTCAGGTCCTCAGCCTGCCCTTGATGTGGGCTTGCCCCCAACTAACTGCAATGATCACAGTGCACACTCAACTAGGGTATAAACGGAGCCCCTCTGGAGAGCTGATATTGAGTTGGTTCCCTTGGAGCAAGCAGGCATTGCAGTCAGACCCTTCCCTTATATATAGAGGATACTCTTCAAGGCTACTTTCATGGATTGAGTGAGCCTCAACGCCTCTTTTTGGTGAGTGAATATTTCTTTTGGATATATCCTTGAGCAAGCCCTCGCCCCCTTTGAATGAGAGACCCCCTTTGGGTACCCTTGCGTGAGAGGTTTTGCCTTTATGAGTGAGTGTGTACACATTTTGGTTCATCTTTGGTTCATATCTAGAAAGAATATTTCTTAAAGCTTAGGAATTAGGTATGTACTATTATATTCCCAACTGCTATCTGAACTTGTAATTTGATTTTGTCAGAAGGAGTGATGAGTAATTTTGGTTACAGTAAGTCTGCATTTTGGGTAGCTGCTGCTGTTTGTTTTGTGGGTGCCTTCATGGAAGTAGTACTATTTCATTGTGTTGAGTCATTCTTCAGAAAAAAACCCTGAAATTCAGCTATTCATGCAGGAATAAAGTTTCCATTTATTCAGAGACTTCAGAACAACCAGGATAGACAAGTATTTGTACAGGGAATACAGAATAGCATTGAAAATGCCTTTGGAAATTAATTAAAACATTTTATAGGTAATTTCATTGAATCAAGTAATGAACTGTGAAGACCCAAGTTTTTAATGTGTGTCAGGAGCACCTAGGTATTTAAATATTGTCCCAACTGAATATTCATTCATTTACGTCTTCCACTTTTAAAATACTTAAAATTGCCTTTTAGCCATGTAAGAGCACTCTACTCTTTATTTTCACTGGTAGGGGATTTGAGCATATTTGAAAGACTTAACTCCAAGCCAATTGCTATTGCAGACCCATCAGAATGAAACTTGTTGTTTTGTGTTTTATCTCTACAATGTCAAAATGAATGGTAGACTATTGATTTGATTTAATGCATTTCTGGTGACACAAAGCTGATATAATACAGCAATTGGGACCTGGCAAAATTTTCAGACTTAGTTATATAATTATGAAAGTACAGGCCCATCTGAATTTAATCTGATTTACTTCTATGTTATAATAGGTTTTCTTTAGACTTTTATGAAAGTTGGAATGGGAAACGTAAATAAAAAAGTATTCTTGGAAGTGATACTTCCATTTTAATCTTAAAGGCTAAGAGATGCCATTTAGAGTAGACATTTCCTGGCATCAAATAATTGTTGAATATTTGAGGTCACATGGTTTCAGGTTTTCCATTCTGGCAACTCTGCAAAACTGGAAAATATAAAGGGGTGACAAAATTATCACGTACTACAAAGGAAATGAGTTCTAATCAGTGCTAATGGAAATCTTGTGCCAATTGTTGACAAGCAGGTCTGAAGGAGCAATTAAGACTCTTCCATTCTGAAGTCAGGGCTAAACAAAGACATATTCACTAGGTTATGTAGTTATCATTGCGAAGTTTCCTTTGTGATATAAGTATTCTGTTCTAGAAGTTATCCATAAAAGATTTAGAATTACAGGATTACCCCTTTTCTTCTATCGAGAACTTACAAAAGTAGAAGGTGAAGCTGGTTCTTCAGTAGCTCTAATGCATTAAATCCTTAAAATAATACAGTAGAGCAATGTCTGCAGGTCAGAGTGCTAAGGTCTTTTCAGTCTTAAAATCCATTATGAGGCAGGCAGGCAGGCAGGCATGCATTCCACTAGTTAAATAAAATCAGAGTGCGGACTGAAGTAAGTTTTATTTCCCATCTGCAACACTCTAGGACTGAAAATTATCATTGCTTTGAGAAACCTTGTCAATTTTTCCCCGAACTGAAACTGGAATTAACATTGCTGATTTTGTTGCAGAATCACAAATTTAGCTGAAATGACATTTTACCTTGACAAATCATATTTGCTCATGTAGCACATCTGTTTCATCACTGATGTCAGCTGATCCCTGGAAAGGGTGATTTCTAGATAAACAGTCCTGTAGAACCAGCTGTGAAACTATGAAACTTATGGACAACAGTTCTGTTTCTATCAGAAATAGAAAGGGGAAGAAAACACCGGGCATGAGTTAGTGAGACTGTTAGTGAAGAATTTACCAGCATTACAGGGGAGATGTTAACCATCGAAAATACCAGTAATAACATGTTTTAATTGCTGAAGTGGCCCACAAGAAGTTAAAAATCTCTGCACTCTTATGTACCTCACATGCATATCTGACAGGACCCTGTGAAAGCATTTGAGTCCTCATCTAGTTTGTAGGGTTCAGTTAGAAAAATAAAGTGCGGCTTGAAACGCCTTGCAGCTCTCTGTTCATGAGCATGCAAGACAAGTCCCCAAACATAAGCTAGATAGCAGGAACTTGATCACCCTTCTGAGAAGTTCTAGCAGAACCCTGCACACAGTGAAATACAGGAGCCTTACTTCAAAGACCACTTCTTTCTACTATTTTTGGCAAATTCTCAACAATAATAAGAAAAAAAACAGTCATTAAATTCAGTGAAGTGTCTTTCAAACATTAACTGGTGAAGTAATGACCCATACTTACAGAATAGATATTTCACTGATAATCAAATTATTAATAGATTTATTACAGAATCATAGAATACTTAGGGTAGGAAGGGACCTTTAAAGGTAACCTAGTCCAACTCCCTGCAATCAGCAGGGACATTCTCAACAAGATGAGGTTGCTCAGAGCCCTGTCCAGCCTGACTTTGCATGTTTACAGGGATGTGACTTCTACCACCTCTCTGGGCAACCTGTGCCAGTGTTTTACCACTCTTGTAAATTTCTTCCTTATATTTAGTCTAGATCTACCCTCATTTAGTTCAAAAGCATTACTTATCACAAAAGACCCTGCAAAAAAAGATTATACTAATCTATTTTAAGACCCATTTATGTACTGAAAGGCTGCAATAACATCTTCCTGGAGTCTTCTCTTCTTCAGGCTGAAAAACCCCAACTCTTGTAGTCTTTCCTTCAAAAGTGTTCAAGCCCAATGATCATTTTTGTGGCCTTCCTCTGGACCTGCTCCAACAGGTCTATATCTTTCTTGTGCAGAGAGCTCCAGAGCTGGACATAGTACTAATGGTAGGGGTCTCACCAGAATGGAGCAGAGTGGCAGAACCACCTCCCTTGACCTGCTGGCCATGTTTCTATTGGTGCAGCCCAGGATAAGGTTGACCTTCTGGGCTGAAGGGCACATTGTCAGCTCATGACCAGCTTTTCATTCACCAGTACCCCCAAGTCCTTCTCTGTGGGGCTACTCTCAATCCCATCATTGCCCAGCCTGTATTGATACTGAGGATTGCCTAGAGCCAGATGCAACACCTTGCACTTCGCCTTGTTGAACATCATGAAGTTCAGATGCGCCCACTTCTCAAGCTTGTCCAGATCCCTCTGGATAACATCCTGTCCCTCAGGTATGTCAACCACACCACTGAGCTTGGTGTTATCTGCAAACTTGCTGAGGGTGCACTCAATCCCACTACATAATCAATGAGGATGTGAAGCAGCACTGGTACTGTCTCCGTTTAAGGCTCAGGGCAATCCCCATGGAACAGAATTTGTTTCACCCCTCTCTCCCTTCCCTTTTCCCTCCTGGGAGGTCTCACGCAAAGTTGGAAATCAAGATTACAACTTTTAACAGGGAACAACAAAAGAGATATTAAAGGAAGGGGAGGTATTAAGAGAAGATATATATATAAATATTTACAACACCGATCCTCGGATGTTGCTGGATTCCTCCCGAACCTCTTGGGGTCGGTAGCCAGTCACGCAGAGGTGTGGTCTCAGCAACAATCCCAGCGAGGAAGGGGCGAGCAGAACTTCCTGTGTCCTTTTATAGAGTGTGACAGGAAGGGGAGTGGAATAGCTGCTCCACCTGTCCCTCCCCTTCCCCAAACCTTAAACCACAACAGCTACAAATACAACTTCCTTACCTTCAAATGCCACTCCATTTCTTCTGCATCAGAGCAGGTGGCAACCTGCTACCTGACCACATCCCCCAACACTCACAGACAGAGGGCTGTTGCCAGGCCTGAAGTGGCCGCAGGCCCTGGTGGCCAGGCCCTGGCCGGATTGAGCCCTGTGAAAGGGCAAGGGACACCCAAGCAGAATCTCCCAAGGCCTCATCCCTGCCACGCAAGCACATCCCATGGAGGCACAGGCTCCCAGCTGGTCTCCAAAGCCTTTCTGGGCACCTGCCAGCACTGGGAGCCCTGAGCAGAGCCCTGAGGGCAGTACCGTGCCCTGCCTTGAGGGGCTCAGCTCTCATTCTGGGTTAGAAACCCCCTGGGCATCTCCCCCGTCCCCCATCCAGCCCAGACTTCCCACCGCATGCTGCACTCACCGATCGCTCAGACTGCAGTGGGGCTGCCTGGTGATGTCCATAGGGACAGCTCCTGTTGTGGCCTGTCTCCTGTCCCACAGGCTCCAGAGCAGCATCCCCCCAGCCAGCAAGCCCCAACCTTTGTCCGCACCACCCAGCTCAGCAGGTCCCGGCCATCACAGCAAGGACAAGCTTGTCTAGCAGGAGGCAACTTGCAGGGGCTCTCTTGCCAAAGTGGGCAGAGAGCCCCCAAAACGGGAACTGACATGGAAAGGAGGACTGTAGCTTCATGTCCCTGACTTGGACAGAGAGGCACAAAGTCTTCTGGGCCAGGTGGTGTGACTCTGAGGTGTCTTGGAAAGAAGAGCTATGAGGTCTTGAGCAGCGACAAAACTCCTTGTCCCTCCTATCCTCTTGCTTCCTTCTGCTGGAGCAGGACTCGGCCTTGCAAGCCCTGACTATCAAGGCAAATGCAAATTGTGTCCCTGGTGCAAGTGGAAAAGGTGCTGAGGCTCCTGTCTCTGGCTACCAACTTGCCCCCTGCAATGACAAGTGAGGGAGCTGGAGAGGCCACGCCGGGGCCTGTGTCCCTCCGCTCCCCTGAGGTTTTCCTGGTTCAGGAGGGGCTCCTGTATGCTGCGCTGGAGCTCCGCTGCAGATCGTGCCTCCCAGAAATGGGGCCTGTACTGCCCGAGGTGACTGTCTTGGGAGCCAGACACCTCAGAAGCTTTCTTTAGCCTTGCCGCCTGTGTGTCAAGACTGACACGGGTGCCATATTTCTGTCAGTTCAGCACGTGCAGAAGCGTACATCCCATGTGCCTCCTGTCCCAAGCCACCCGGGGTCAAAAAGGGAGGGGATGTCCTGGAGCATGTGCTGAAGTCCCTTTCTGTGTGGTTGCGCTGGTTTCAGTTAGAACCAAACCAATTCTGTTCGGTGATTTTACTTTTCATCTGAGTCCCTGCTAACTAACTGCACTTTCTGAAGCTAACAGTGTGTTTTAACAGTGTCTGCTTGCAGCAGTGATAACACCTGATGTTTGGAGTTACTACCAAGAGTTGGTATGCAGACCAGAGTCACTGCTAACTCTTGTGTACCACATTGGGAGGTGCAGAAAGAGAAAGGCTGCACCTGTGGGGAGGAGTGGCCAGGACAGGTGACCCCAAACTGACTAACGAGGTATTCCATCCCATATATGTTATATTCAGTATAAAGCTGGGGGATAATTAGGGTCTCAAGCCTTATGTCGTCCCTTCGGTATACCCTTATGTCCGGATGCTCTCCCCTTTGAGACCCTTAGGCCTTTGGCCTTCTTGGCCCTGCCTAAACCTCGACAGTGGTTTTCCCCCTCTCAGCCAGTGCCTAGGGGAAAACCAGGGATGAATGTAGTCCAGACTAAATCTAGTCCTGGTGAAATGAACATGAGCTACAAAGAGAGCAGAGCACCATCATACAAAGCAGCCCAGGCCCAGCCTTCTTCTGTGGTGTGCAGCTGTTACTAATTATGCTTGAGAGAACCACAAACTGCAGCCTGCCAACCGAGAAATAACCACTGCTTTTTTTTTTTTTTCTTAAGAAGGAGTTTAAACAAGTTATTCTGAAGGTTTGTGCCAAACTGTTAGTTATCTTGTCTGGTTTTATACTGTTTGTTAACACCATATGATCGCCTAGGTGCACTGTGTGTCCCCTAAACAGAGCTATGTTACTGGTAATTCTGGATTTGATGAATGGAACATATTTGACAACATTGGTGGTTATTTTCTTCTTCTTCTTCCCCCCAGCCCCCCAGAGATGAACAAGGTTAACAAAACTTAATTAATAATTTAGGATTTCCAAATACTGACATAAATAAGAAAGTCTGCGGAACATTCTTGAGTTTTGGTCATCAGAAAGGCACCCATAGTCCAATCTGTAGTGTTATTTATGATATTTGTTATAATTCCATCAAAAACATTAGAAGTAGCAAAACTTGGTGCTTGTATTATCTTTTAAAAATTATTATTATTATTTTTATTTATCTGCCATTCATTGCTAGCAATTAATAGCTGATGAATAGACTGTTTCTCTTTAAATACTTACCAGACCAAGATTCAAGTTTTATCACCTATTACTTGTTCTGTGTCATCTTTTCCACAAGTGTTCTCCTGAAATACTATTCATCCAAGTCCTGTCCAGCCCTATGGACTGTTAACGTGCTGAGGGCTGGCATCACTTCATTTGGGCAGAGTGGTCTGCTAAAGGCACAATCAAGAGCCAACTCATTTTTCACTTCTCCTTTGCATTTGCTCTGGAGAGGAAGAGAGAGATAATTAAGCAGAAAGAACCTGGGGTGATTCCTTTTCATGTGCTTTGGATCCAAAGTCACCCTGTGCAAGTTAGAGGGGAGGTTTTTACACCTTCATATGCCAAAGCCAGAAGCACAGGCCCAGGTAGGATATGCATGAAACTAAAACCGAAAGTTATTCCAGCAAAGAAAAGCAAGATGCTAAAGTCTTTCTGTTGAACTCAACCAACATTTTTTACTAATTACTTAATGCTAGCTTTCCAGTATGACTGTGCCTATAGATTTGTCTTTCAAATAGCCCTTAACAGTCAAAAGATAAAATGGAAAAGTGACAGAGAATTAAAGAACAGAGATTTTACATCTCATGGGCCACTGTTCAGACTTTTAAAAAAACCTGAAATACTGCATAATTTATGATGCAGGGTTAAAATAATAGAGTTGGAGGGTTAATAGATATTTGTTCAACTAGAACAGAATATGGCATCTTTGAAGAAATTTATATTAGTCTAAGTAAGGAAAGTTATTGAATTAAAATTAATGAGCAGAGAAAATGTACTCATCTGTACTGTTTCCAGTGATTGCAAGTAACCAGAGATGAAAGAAAAATAAATGGGTTTCTAGAAGTTCTAGTAATTTTTGCCTAGATTAATCTTATTTTATTTCAACCATCAAAAAAGATACAACTCTAATCTAAGGTAGCCATCCAGGCTCACTCTCTAGTCAGTGGAGAGAAATAGCTATCTCTAGAGAGCTATTCATTCCATCTTCACATAGATGAGATTAATTACCTTTTTCAGTGTCCATCTTTCTTCATTCACTACAAAGGAGTGTAGATGGCTTATTTAGACTAAGAATGGGATTTATTTCCCCAGTCCTTTGTTCTCCCAACATCTAGATGTTATAAGGACTGGGATCCAGAAAGTCAAGTCTTTTTCACTTTTTGTGAGTCTGAAAGGCAAACCAGTGATGATTTTATGGTTAGTATCTCTGCAGGCATTAATCTGGCATCCATCAGCAGGGTTGATCAGGTAATCATATAGCTTCCTTTGTGGTTGCTGTTCCAACCAGTTTACTGAAAGCACAGTCAAATCCTTCCCATTATAGAGGTTGACTGGGTTCTTGTTATTTGCCTTTAGAATCATAGAATGTTTT
>VYZX01010983.1:830-16363 GCA_013401335.1 Brachypteracias leptosomus | reverse complement strand
CTCTCTGGGAAACCTGTTCCTGTGGTTCACCACTCTCATCATAAAAAATTTCTTCCTTATATCTAGTCTGAATCTACCCTGTTTTAGTTTAAAACTATTACCCCTTGTCCTGTTAGCAGCAGCAGCTAAATGCCGTCCTTGGCATCATTCAGTTCATTAGCATACACCTAACCTATAAGCCTGCAAGTTGAGACAGAGGGAGAGCATCAACATGAGGTTCCCACCCCACAAGAGGTAATGGAAGAGGGAAGTGTATTTCAAGGGTACTTTTCATCCAAAATCTCTTGTCTACAAGGTTTAATAGTAATCTTCACCACTGTGAGTTATAGTGATTTTTTTTTTGGCATTGGCATTGTGAAAGATTCAGGTAGTATGACAGAGCACCATTCTGAACTAGGGCAGGACAACATTTCCTCAAGGTTTCATTTCTGTAACTTTCTCTCTGCTGACCACAAGCATCAAATGCCCCCTTAGCTCTAGCCTGTTCCTGTTCAAGAACATTTTGTGTCACCTTTTTGTCCAGCCTACAAATCATGTGTGGGTGGTCTTTGAAAAACTTCTTGATTTACTGAAATTTTCTAGATGTATAACACACATTTTATTAATAAAAGGTCCTGGCATTACCATACAAGTATTTACATTTGGATCATGAATGGGAACAGTATTGTAGGACTTTTCATCACGGATCAATACATGTCTAGAAGTCTTGGATATGGCTATTTGCACCATGAAACTCAGTCATGGTACAGCCAAGGTTTTCCAAACAGCCTCAGACTTAAAACATTTTCATAATCAATCTAATGCTTTCAGGAATCATTGGATTTAGCCTATATATGGCAAAAGCTGCTGTCATCTGGGAAATCCCCATGCTGCTGTGGCCCCTCCTTCTTCTACCCAAGGAGGCAGCTAGGGCAAGCTGCCCCTCTTGTTCCCCCATGGGTGGCCCTGACTGCTTTCCCTTTCTTCTGTTTTTGGGATTAAGGCTGCTCTGTTCTGAAACATATGACTGTAATCGTACACAAGTGCCCATGGACTATTACAATATATATTAATTTAAACAGGAATGAGATTAGGTTTACAAGCTGTCCCCTCCTCCATTACATATTTGTTACAATTTCCTGCTATTGTTGTAGATTTTTTTTTATGAAGCAATAGAAAACTTTGATGTAGAATTAACTGAACCTGTTTTACATATTCAGTTTTTGTTGGCATTGGTTTTATGTTCCTGGCTTTGGTCTCAATGTACTACGTACACCAAATGGGAATTTTCAAACATTAATATAGATATATTTTAAATAAGGAAGAAAATATAAATTGTAAGCCCACCTACTGCTTCTATGGCAAGATTTAATAGGGTGATTTCTTAGCATGTAGAAGCATGGACTTAATTATAAAAGTACTGTAAATCCACCCTACATTTGGTTTTACGTGCACACATATACACACACATTTATGTATGTACAGAAGCTTCAATAGTGAGTGAGAAAGAGTTACATTTAAGCTAGATGTTTACTCTCAGAAAAATCAATAAGAATAATCTATAGAGGTATATGGAATTGAGATGGTCAGAAAGATGTTTTCTCTTTTACAAAAAGGCTGAAATATTGATAATTCAAAATTCCTTAACTTAAAAGAATCAAACTTTTTCCTTTCTTCATGGCTTCCCACTTTCCTACTTTCCTTTTTGCCAGCCTGCCCACCTATATATACCTTTCTAGCTCCTTACCTTCCTATTTTTCTTCTAGTGGAATAATTCAAGAAAGAAATTAAGAACCACAGAAAATAGTAAAAAAACCCCAAACAACCACCTTCTCTGTTTCTTTCATTTTGTATTGGCAAAGTGCGCAAAGAAACTTTATTTATCAAGGTATTAAGTTTAGAAAATTATTCATATTTTCATAGCAAAAAGTATGGATGTGAATTCACAGTTTTTATAGGTTGGTTGACTGAACAAAGGAAAAATGAAGGTAGGAAAAAAAATCCGTTTCCAAAAAATAAACTACCAAGAGTGAATTTTCTTTCCCTTCCTTCACTTTTATGAATTGTTTATTTATGTTCTTGTGCTTCTATTAGGTATGGTAGATAATTCAAACCACAAACCACAAAACCTAGAGAAAAGGTTTGCAACTTTTTCTTTTTTTTTTTTCTAATTTGAAAAACATCTTTCACAATTACTCATTGTGAGATTAATTCTAAAGATTATCAGAGTGATTTGTAAACAGGTTTCAATTCAGGTACTGATGATGAAATCAGAGATACATTTGCTGGATGATGCTCTTGTTCAGTTTTGTAAAATGATGCTCTCTCTCTTTTTTCTAATGTCTCCTTCTCTCTAAGAAGGGAGAAAAACAATGTCTTGGGTCCATTGATTCTATCCATAATGTCTTGTCTGACAGTCCTGAATCAGGCTTTTAGCTTTCCTAAATTGCCTTTGCAATAAATACAGAGATATGAGCACTAGCATAAGATGATCCATATTTGAGATTGACTGTGGTTCACTGTCATACTATATTTATCGTAACTTTTATTTAGCATGTTTGTAACCAAAAACAATCCCCAAAACCTACTACAGTAACACTTCTTTTCAAGGAGAGTTAAAAGAACAATGGAGTTGGTTAAAAATAAATTAACTAGTTAAAATTATTCAGGAACCCTAATTTTACTTATGGTACATAATGCTCTAGACAAGCTATTAGTAGCTGGTTTGAAGAAAGAGATTTTGAAGTCATTTCTGCAAACACCTGCTTTTATCTCAGCAGAGGTTAAAAATGCAATACACAAAGAAAGAAATGTAGAAAATTAGCTGAGACTGAAATAGAAAAAAAATGGTAGTCTAAAAGAATTATATATCCACATATTGATAATAGCATGCTGTTCTGATCACTTAGAAAGGACAGAGAAGATCTAGAGTATACACAGAGAAGTAGAACATGGATGATCATGTTTATGAATGAGTTCACTTGGTTCCTCAAAACAGCATAAACAGAAGCGATTGGAAGATATATTATAATATTTTTTTTACTTTTCTTTAAAATTTTTTTCCAAAGAAATAATTGACGCAACTGTTGGAGTGAGGTTTTCCTCACATTTTACATTTTTGAAATGTAACATTCTGAAATTGCATTAAGAAGGTGCCTTAAGAGAATGAGAATATTTTTCATTTTTTGCTACGAAAAAGCTCTTTTAAAATGAGAAGTTTTAAAATATTTGACTTGGAAATACTTTACTTCTTTTAAAAATGATGTAATGTTCCTTACATAATGTACAAAAGTTTTAATCAATTTGTTTTGGGCTCTCACTTTGCTGCATATTGCATTATTAAAGCTGAGTATCACTGAAGTAAAATTTCACATAAAAGTTTATTCAGAATATTCTTTCCTTACGTGTTGTTCCTTGTTCTGTTTGTGGGAGATTTTGAAGCAAAAGATGGTTTGGGGGAGAGGGGAAGGAAAAAATTAGCATTTCTAGAGAGCAGTTCACCTCATCCCAAAGCTGGTATTCAAAATAGCACAGACTACTACTGGTGGCCACTTCTCTCTGCAGCTACAAAGGGAGCTGAATGACTGGTCCATATCCAAATTACTGATATCTAAAAGTAGATAAGCCAAATTCTACCTACTAGTCCCATGGTGGGGGAACAAGAGGGAGCCTAGACTTCCTCTTACACTTTTACTTGTAGAACAGTGGTCAAGGTTGAGATAAAAAAGACTCTGTAGGGCGCTTGCCTAGTAACGTCAACAAAATGTGGCATTTCAAACATGAAAGTGACAATGAAACATGTTGAATCACAGAATGGTAGCAGTTGGAAGGGACCTCTGCAGATCATCTAGTCTAACTCCCCTACTAAAGCAGGTTCACCTAGAGCAGTCTGCAAAGGGTCGTGTCCAGGCATGTTTTGAAAGTCTCCAGAGAAGGAGACTCCACAACCTCTCTGGAAAGCCTGGTCCAGGGCTCTGTCACCTTCAAAACAATTTTTCCTCATAATCAGATGGAACTTCCTGTGTTCCAGTTTGTGCCTGTTGCCCTTTGTCCTATCACTGGACATCACTGAACACAATACTTCAGATGTGGCCTCACNAGCCAGTTCTTAATCCATGTCACTGTTCACTCATTTAACCCACATTTCATAAGTTTACTTATGAGGATATTATGGAAGACAGTGTTAAAAACCTTGCTGAATTAGAGGTAGACAACAACCACTGCTCTCCCTTCATCCACTCAGTCATAGAATGCTATCGGATTGGTCCTTTGGTGAATCATTGTTGATCAGTCCTGATAACCTTTTCCTCTATGTAGAAGGTGCAGACCTACCCATCCTTTCCTTGCAGATGAGAGAAGAAATGCAAGAAGCATTCATGCCCAGATCGAACTCAGAGCCAGGCGCAGGTCAACTCTGTCTGTAACTGCTCCGAGACCGGGGATCAGTAATGGTGATGTGGTTAAGCTGGATTGTGTCTCTGTAAAATGATGGAAATGTCGCTTAGTGGGCCTCTTGTTCCCTGGATAAGTATGCAGCTGACATGCCTTTGAAGTACATGCAGCTGCGCATATTTACCCCTTTTCTGCCTGATATACAACAGATTTATATTTCTCTGCTAACTCTGTGCTTTTCTTCTCCCACAGCTCTCATCTCTAATTGTTTGGCTATTAATTAATAATATACTACACAGGATTAGGTAATCAGGAAAACTGGCAACATTTACAGCTGCGTTTACTACATTTATCTTTGCTTTTAGACTTAAATTTCATGTTTCATTCCAAGGTTTTACAGCCACATTTTTATTTCCATGCCTTTGCTAATGAAGACTGTTTGTGGCCAAAATACAGGGTAAAATAAAACTTTATGATCTTAGCTGCAAGTTGGTGTCAGGTCATTAGATTTGGCAGTCAAGCTGTACGTACTTGGAGTTCGATATCCAGTGATTGTTTCCAATTTGATCCGCTTGGGCATTTGTAACAATAAATGTTAAGCTTTCAGATTTTACATTATTATAAATTCTAGGGAAGATTTAAGACTAAACATAGGTTCAATTTTTACCTCCCTTGAATGAATTTGTTGTTGTTCTTGCACTTCTAGCTGCTATTTAATCTGTCTTCTCAGGGGGATAAAGAAGAAATTTTGTTTTCATGAAATGACACCGTTCTGAACTCTGCAGATAAAGAGAGTTAAATAAGATTGACGTGAACATAGTATCTATATAAGGAAACTCGAGCACTTCAAATTTACGTGTAACAATTCAAAAAGTGACATTACTTTCCTCAAATAAGCACTGAACCATTATTTCATCATGGTGTTAGGAAATGAAGGATGATATCTTTCAGAGTAATAAGCATCTTTTCTAACAGAAATGTTTGGGGGTTTTTGGTGAAGTGACGTAGCTTATTTGGGTTCTTGATTCTATACTTTCCTTCCAGTCCCTGTAATTCCATCTTTTTCTTTCACTATAGTCTAGATAGTCTTTCTTCATTTAGATGTAAAGCCTTGACATTTCCTTTTGATTTTTACTCTCTCCCTGATACACAGGATTCATAGCTATATTTTGCCAGTTTCATCTTTATAAGATCTGATGACTACATTTCTTGTTTGTTATACTATTGTCTAGAATTTCACTATTGACTTCTGACACATACTTTGTTCTTTGTCAATCCATGTAAAACACTGGGCAAAAAAGCTGAGTAATTACCTGGATGTCTAAATACAGATGCCATCTCTATGAATGATAAGTATAAAAGACTTTAAACATAGGATGAGTTTTTATGCATGTAGGTGCACCTGTTTTTGCATTACCCACTATTTTCAAACAAAACGTTTCAAAATTAAGTCAGTCACTGCTGATTTAATGGAATTATAGAATAGCTTGGGTTGGATGGAACCTTTAAATGTCATCTAGCCCAACCCCCCCTGCAGTGAGACATTTGCAACAAGATCATGTTGCTCAGAGCCCTGTCCAGCCTGACCTGGAATGTTTCCAGAGATGGGGTATCTACCACCAATCTGGACAACCTGTTCCAGTGTTTTATCACTCTCATAATAAAAATTTTCTCCCTTATATCTAGTCTAAATCTACTCTCTTTTAGTTTAAAACCATTACCCCTTGTCCTATCCCAACAGGCCTTGCTAAGAAGTCTGCCCCCATCTTTCTCATAGGCCCTCTTTAGGTACTAAAAGGTTGCAACAAGGTCTCCCTGGTTCCTTCTCTTCTACAGGCTAAATAATCACAATTTCTTGCCTTGCATAGAGAGGAGATTTCTCTAGGTCACATACACTGCATAACTTGGAGTGCTCAGATAAATCAGAATTAGATCTCAACAACTCCTAACATGATTCTTACAACACCATAACCACTTCTTTCAAATCTGCCTCAATTGTCACTGATGAACACTAGTAGAACCAAAATACTGTTTTCCCCTTATATTACTCCAGTGTTGTTATTTGTCGGGGTCTCTTAGCCACTAAGAAAGTATGTTATATTTACTAATAAGATGGCCCTGTTATTCTATAATATCTGCCATAGAATTCACGTATAAGCTATTCTTGCATGCAGTATCTTGTCACCAACAACTGTTAGTATGGTTTGCATATTTTAAAAGTAGTCCATTAATGAGTAACTTGACATTAAACTTCCAAAAGTTACTCTATGTTGCAATTAAAAATAATAATTCAGATCTTCAAACTCAGGAAGTGAGTGAAGCATTTATTTTGTAGTGAACACCTGGAAATCTGAGAACATATGACTGAAACAGAACAGGAGCACCTGTTTATCACTCTGCATATAAAATTCTTGACCTGGCTGTATACTCATGTGCAAATTGTCATGTGATCTTTTTAGGCAAATGATTATTCAAGCCTGAAAATGTGGGTCAGCTATTTCAATCTGTTATCAATAACTGTCTTCTATTTCAACATTTAATACACATATTTATTTAAGGGGCAAGTTCTGCCTATGTTTAGGAAAGAGAGATTCCTGTAGAAGAGCTGGGAAAGTTCTAAAGAAAAAATAAAATTCTTCCTTTGATGCAAGAATGAAGCTATCCTGCAGTGATCAGATTAACTTGCCAACTGACCACAGCTTTGAAGGCTAACGGCATGCTTTGCACATACTGTGAGCCATTGACTTCATCAGAGAAAAGTTTAGTAGTTCTGAATAAACTTAAAAAGTGAATCATGAGCTCTGTGTTGACACAAGCTGCTTTCTGTAAACAAATTTTAAAGCTCCTTACCAGGCTTTTTCTTTTGAGAAAAGGTATGTTTGAGGCATTCCAGAAGTTCCTCAACCATTATTCTTCTTTCTAGTTTAAAGCAATTCTGATACTCTGAGACAATTCAGGGTTCAGTGAGGATGACTACGTGTATAAGCATGACTCTAAATTTAGTGTTTAGGGATCTCAGATTGGTAAGGAGAGATCTTAAAGACAGATTTTGCTTTAAAGGATTGGGTCCTCAAATGATTAAATTATGCATTTGTATATTGACCTATAAACTCTTTTTGATCTAATGACCCTTTGTATGAAGAAGAACTTGAGAAGGAAAAGATGCCCTTTTTCAGCCTCCTTATTTTGAGTCTTCTGGTGGGAGACAAGAGCCATTAGTTCAGATGTCCAGAAGACTAAAGAATCAGATGAAATTGCATCTCTCACAGCCTAGCTGAATGTGGAGATCACTGTGCATGATCAAGAAGTACAGTTTGATGTAGTAACTGCCAAGAATAAAAGTCATGGAAGTTTCTGTTTTCCTTGAACAGCCTATTACACTCCTCTGTGGCTGAAGTGTGCATCTTATAAAATCTCCAATTCCCTCACACATCAAAATAAGGATTAAAAAAAACAAAACAAAGCATGTGAGTTGGCTCTATTTTTATTGGTTTTTTATATATCCTCAGTGAAGGCCAGGAGAATTGAAGGAGCTAGGCTGTTGGGTCTTTAACACAGGATGATACCTCAAGGCACTGGTAGCTTTTAAGGGCAAGTGAACAGCCTGTCAGCAGACAGTGGTAGCCACCAATAGCAGACTTCGACAGCTCCTTGACACCTCAGCCTCCTCTGGGTCAGAGGGTCTCTGACCTCATTGCTGTCAGGGATGAAATCCTTCTTAACTTGCTGGGCCAGGATTTTGCACATATGTTAACTGCCAGAAGCTATAGTTTTACACGGCCTTTACTGCAGTGAAGGCACTAGGCTAAAACTCAGGGGACATAGGGTCAGTTCCCAGCTTTGTAAATGGTTTTCCCCTATGAATGGTTTCCCCTGAAATGTCTGGCAAGGTACTTTATCTATGCTGTCTTTTCTCTCATTTTCTCATAGTTTATTTATTCTCATAAATTCTCTAGAGCAAGTCTTTCTCTGTGTATATTCACATCTTCTAATTATATCTTATTTTGGTTGAAATTCTTATTTGTAATAAAAATGAATGTTTATTTAAAATTCAGCTTTACCAAATTATCCATGCCAATGCTCTAATACTCTAACAATATTTATTGTCAGGTCAACAGAGCATCTTGCAATCATTGTATATGCACACCACCTAATTTTTGACATTTAGTCTGACCGGTTAGGCCTGAGAAAACATAAACAGTTAACAATTGCCTCTGCTCTTTTGATTCATGTGAAGCAACTTAGATGTTTCTTAATCTTTATCCTTCTGTAGGTTTGCTACCACCATTTGAAGATACTCACACAACTCCTGCTTTACTTGAGACCTCTCTAAGCTTTATGAGTACAAACTGACAAATACATATAGACATATATATATATATATAAATACTCAAGTTTGACCAAACCACTTCTCTTTGTGGGATAAAAAGATTAAGGTTCACACAGCACTGGGTTTGCAGATATTAATAATCCAGTTTCAGGTTTTGCCTATATAGCAAGATTAATCTACAGGTTGGAGTTAAAAAAAACCAACCACAGATAATCAAGTCAACCATATCTATTCCAGGGTGCAATAACAGTCTCACATACACATCTCAAGACTCTTCACATGTTGAATATAAATGAAATTGTCCTATTTTTCCTACCTGACAAGTCAAAGGAAGACTATCCATTGTTATCTACTGTTACTGAATATGCTTGCTTTCCCCTAGTAGTCTAAATGCTTCCCTTAGGTTCAGTGTGAAGAGCAATCCTGAAGACAACAATGAAATCTGAGCTACAGAGACAGCAGGAAATATTTGCAAGCTGTGCGAGGTCCAGCAGTGATACTTAAACAAAACATCACATCTTGCAGGAGAACGCTGCATGCTGATCACTTATGAACTAGACCCCCTCCCCTTTCTTTCAGAGGGGAGACAGTGCTCATCTCAAAGGGGAAGATGAATTCCTTATTCTAAGGGATAACTATACTGGAAAAAAAAAAGAGGCACTTTGAGAAGCTTCCCTGTACTAAAAGAACACATAAAGACATCTCAGAAAGAATGAGAGGGAAGAGGAAGGGAGATATGGAGAAGGAGGCTGCTCACATTGCCTGACTTCAAGTGTCCCATTCAGGCTTCTTATGGACAACTGAGACATCTAGGCTCCTTCAGAGGATCCTTTGGGGTCTATTTTTGATTAGTTTAGAGGAATTGGCTTCCTAGTTTAATATAGCTAGGCTATGTGAATCTGTCACAAAAATATTACTTATAGATGGAGAAGGCTTTTATTGCCTGTGATATTTACTTGTACCATAAATCCAAATAACAACAGTAGGTCTAAGAAAAGGGGAATTAAAATGGAATAATGTGCCACCTAATATTGCCGAGGTGCTTCAGTGTAACTTCAAACATGTATAACTCTTTTTATACTGACTTCTGTAAGATAATAGAATTTGCACTTTTGCTGAATGGCCTCTAAGAGATAAAAGCCAGGCTGAGGAGAGTAGTCTTAAAAACAAATCTGAGTAATCTGAGCCAGATGGTCTATACACTATCTGTTCACTCCTTTGGCCGTTGCTCCAGCTTCAGCCTGAGCAGAAAATGTTCATACTGCTTAGGCAACGACAAGCTGAACAGATAGGCTGGAGAGCCATCAGCAGGTATTGAGTGTGCTTGAGCACCCAGCTGAAGCTTGTGTCCTGGCACCGCTGGGGTTCATGGTGCAGGCTTGAAAGCTAACAGCTTTTTGGTATCTAGTTCTGGACCTGAGAAGGGACTGAAATCCTCACTGAACAGGCACTGCAGACATACCTATGGAATCTCATGCGCTGTAGTCAGAAAAGACTCTCCCCCAGTGCAGCTCTCCCTCTGTTGAACTGAAACGTGGGGAGTCAGAGGGAGGGGGTGGGTGTCCCATGCTCTGCAGCTCAATATATTCCCGTTTCCCAGTGAAGAAGCACAGATATTGCCCAGGGTGTTTTGTTAAGAGTCAAAGTTTTCTTCCAGTGCCAGTCCCACAGGACTTAATTGTGGTCTCAGATACTTGTCTTTTCTCTGCCCCATTCTTCCTGCCAGCAGTTATTCCTTGCTCAGACCAAGTCAAATTTTTCAAAATCAGTTTGCTAGTGGATATTTGTTGCTGTAAAATTCCCCAGGCTCGGGATGTGTGTGTGTGTGTCAGTATTTGATATGTGCCCTCCACTTTCTCCTTGGTTTATCAGTTTTTTCTAACCTCTACTCCCCACTGAATAAACTGTTCAATAGCGGTGTTGTTTTTGAGACAACTGCGTTGTTCTCACTCTCTTGTTACTATCAGTAAGCTCCCAGGTTTTATCCTGTGTCAGTGGCGTGGCCAGAAAACAAGACATATTAGAAATAGGTTAGAGTATCACAGTTTTATATCAATCAGGACATAACTACTTCTTTCTTAAGATGCAAAAACTTGTGTGGGAGTTTACTGCACTGATCCAAAATCAAAAGGAGCATTTACAAGAACAATTTACTATCTCAAGCATGTTGCAAAAATATGTCAGTAAAGATAAAAAAAAGAGACTAATCTAAGATGGTGCAATAGCTTTCATCATCCAGTCTCATAAATGTCTAATCCTACTCTCCTTCAGACTTTTTATTTTCATATAAATTCCTTTAAATTGTAGTGTTGCTCTTTTCTTAAACATGACTAATTGTTTTATGCTACCCTTGTGAGCTCAGTTTTCATCATAGCGTGTTTTCATACTGTGTGACCCAGCTGATGTGGCTATTCCATCCAGTAAAGAAAAGAAGATATTGTAATACATTTCTAAGGCATGTGCATGTTTCCATCAGCTGTCCACTCCCTGTGTTTCCCAAATTTTCTTAGTGCAGGAACATATTTTCCATTTGGCTTCACTTTTTGAGGATTGCTTTTCTCCTTGTTGTGTACCAGAGGTTTGGCTATTTGAGCAAGAGGAAATATTTTAATGGAAAGCAATCATGTTCATGGCCTTCTGTCTGGACATTAGGTGTTTCACAGTTTTTAAAAGTGAGCAGGGTTGTTTCATGCCAGTTGCAGCTAAAGTTTTATGAGATGTGTTGATAAAATAATTCTCAGACCAGAACATGAACCAGGCTGTAGCTGTGGTCTCCCAGATTCAGTCCGGGAGAGCAAGTGGCCTTCTTAATAGTCATTTTCTCTCTGAATAATATCTTAATTTAGAAAATCTGCTTTAGTCTGCAAGTGGTTTGAGTAAATTACTTGAAATTGCTCACCTCATCATGCTTCATGGCCCTTCTTGGGGTATGCTGCTGCAAAACTCTGCTTCTCTCATCTATGCTATCCTGCACATTAAGGACATTATCAGTTAAAAAAAGTAGATATCATTTAGTGCAAATATGATGAACCAGAAAGCAGAAAGAACTTCTTCCTTCTATGTTCCCAGAGGAAAGACACAACTTAGTTCAAAGTTTACATCTCTTGTTGAACAGAGAGTTAACATTTCCCATTAACAGAAAATGCTTCTTTCCAAAATACCAATATTGTAATTACACCTCTTTTACTTAAAAAAACCCAACTATTTTAGCTCTTAGTTTTGATTGTAAAACACAAAATTTTTCTAAATATGCTGCCATTATATCATGAGTGTGATAAATTAAAAGAGAACAGTTTCACTATCCTCTCAGGCTCTCTCAGTTCTTCACTGTGATTGAATTTAAGCATGACTTTGCATAGAGTAAGTCAACAAGATACCTTCTGTTAATAAAGCTGCACAGATGTACATGTGCTTGGGGAATGAAGCAGGGGGATGATCTCTTGGCAGAGTTCTCCATAATTCCAAAGTGCATGTTTTTAATTCATGCAGATGTATACACATATATTTGTGTGTAAATATGTGTGTGTATATGCAACTATATATAACTGTGTATAAATATTAGGCAGAACATAGTAGCCTAAGTAATAAAATTATGCACACCATATTGGAATGAACAATAAATTGGGTGTTATCTTATCAGAACTCTGCAGTAAATACATTTTAATCACATTTTTCTAGGGCTGTGTATTTCATATACAGCATTCATAGGATATCACAAGATTTTACTAAGAAATTTCAATGTTTTTATTGCATTCATATGGGAAACATAACTTTGCATTCCTACATGTTTACTGCACTTTCCATAATACCCCACTTGTCAGGAAAAAATAGGAAAATACTAAAAGAAAAACAATTTAGATTAAAAGACTGAGCCCCCCTATGGATATTCTCAGATCCATGAAATTCTTTCTTCTGGGATTTCTCTGATGGATGTGGAGGCTCATCTCCTGCCCACAGCACTGGCAGGAAACCCCACACCTTGAACAGGATGACCTCAAAGAAGCTGCTGAGTTTTCTGGCCCCTTTTTCAGACCTTTTTCTCCTGGAGCCAGAGCTGCACTGTGTGAACATTAAAGATTTCATGGTGCTTTTCAAAAGGGAGCCAGCCCTGCACTCTTTAACAGCAGTTTGCCTCGCCTCGGGAATTAAAGGCAGTAGGAATTGACCTCAAAACAGGACTTCTCCCCAGCACTGATGAGAATTTTCTTTCCTCTGTCCCTGTCATTTTACAGGCCATATCCTAGCTGGTTCCCCCTGTTCTCTATGACCCCAAAGACATTTGTATTTAATCTGTGTTTTACACTTGAAGTTTTCTGATCATTTTGGGTTAATTCACAGGCATCTCATAATAATTACACCGGGTCTGACTCTAAATTACATTGAGGCCTCTTCACATTTAGTTTGTAAAACCCCTTTATACTGCTGGAATTATATAAGTGGACTTCAGTGTAAATGAAAATCATCCCTTTGTTTTCATATTTTCCTTCAAAGCGCTGTTTGTTCCACACATAAAGCATAACACATCAGCCACGACAAAAAATGTAATCCATCTGACCCCTCCCTTAGCAAGGAATGCCCTGAGAGCTTGTGCTACCAAAGTTTTATTATCACTCAGAAAACAGATCTTAGAACCATTTACTGGATACAACAGAGCATCATTAAAAAATTAAACTAAACAACAGTTGTTCAAATAAATATGCAAAGTACATTTTGCGATCCATTACCTCACTTTTATTGCATTTATCCACTTTATTGCTGCTTTGTCATTCAATAATTTTTGATGGGTTTTCCAGTCATTAGTGACGATTAACAAAAATGCATGACAAAAATGATAGAACCACAACAAAAAGGTAAATCTATTTAAAAACTCTTGTATCCAAAAGAGTGCTCGGTGATCCTGGTCAAGGCATTAGGTCTATTACTGACAATCCATGCTTCTAGGATTAATAATGTGATGTGATAAAATTGCTGTGCATGTCTAACAATAGGAAAAGAAAGGAAGGAAGAAAAACAGATACCACACAGTTACTGGGATTTGTGGTGGGAAAACTGTCTAAATTTTTTTGTTGAAAATTGAGGGAATTTATTCTAAGGCCTGATTTGCTTCCTAAGAAAATGTCTTTTTTTATTATTATTTTTCAAAATAAGAGGATATACAAAATCCTACAAGTGTTCTTTTGAAAACCAAAAAACGGTTTCAAAGGAACTGTTGTGTCTTTTGCAATGGAGTTCCTCGGTGTCTGATGTTGCCTTTATTCTTTAATAGTACTTGATTGAAATCTTCCAGAAAGCCTTATGTCCAGGTGAGCCAGCAATATACCCCATCTTCAACAATGCAGATAGAACTGTCATGTGGGAGATTTAGATACTCCAAAAGGTTTGCAACTGTGATGAAAAAAAAAAAGAAGCTTCTTGTGCTTAGTCTTATTTTCTATAGTATTTCCATAACATTAATTTCTCATAAAAGCTGGTATTTAACTGAAAAAGTAAAGTTTTCTATTAAAAATAACCAGAATTATGTAAATTTTAAGTGTGTGTATCGGTTTCCATTTGAAGGACTCAAACTCTCTCCAGTCATCCTGCTTCATAGTTACTACCTATGAATAAGGAATCATTTGAGAAAAAGAACAAATGGCTGGAGGACTAGAATTTAAGGGAAAGCCTTATATATTCATTTTGGGTTGTTTTTTTTGTGAAAATCAGCAATGACCTTTCAAACTCTTCCCTTGTTTCTGGTGTTAGCAGTTTGAAAAAAACCAGAGTGATAATTTTGGCAATTTTAAATAAGGTGTACATACCAGATTCATTTCACTTCAGGCATGCAATTGTCATTTAAATGAGAACCAAGGTGTGCTTGGTGTCCAAATGTAAGGGATGGACTTGTCTAGGAGACTATTTAATTTTAAGTGATTTAATTCAGCCTTTGCAGATCTCTGTATCTTTCTATTGATACCTAATTTAGGTGTCTAAGTTTGCAAAATATCTGTATATATGAATAGTATATCAGGAAAGCAGTTTCTGAAAAAAATGAAAAAAAAATTATCAACCATTCTCTTAGTACTTCAAAACCAAGTGTTCCATATGGGATTTGCTTGACTTTTAGTGATTAAGGCATTCTTTGCTATAGAATGGCAAGTGAGATCAGGGTCTTTGGACCACTAGATTCATCCTGTTACAAACCAAAAATTCCACTCTGAACAGGTGGCTGCTGCATATTCATGGATCAGTTGTGTACAAGCAACAGATCTGATGAGTGCAGGATATGTTGTAAGAGAGGTAGTCAGCCTAGAAGGAAACGATAAGCCTGTGGACCACACATCTCCCATTGGCAGTCTCTTCAGAGAGGTGCAACTCAACCATCTCCAGCCTTACAAATGGTATTATACAGCTTCATGAAGATTACTTGGAAAACTCATGGGAAGACTTAGTTGTGGTACATATGGTTTTTCGAGATTACAGTTTATGGTGTCATTTGTGGCATTTTCTCTCTTTTTTTTTTTTATTGTTCTATTTTTGTGTTTTCAATAGAACATTCTCTTTAATTATAATGCAGTATCTCCATTCAGTAAGAAAGGAATTTAAATGAACTTATGAAAAAACAAAGGACTGGAAAACAAGAAACCAATTCAATTTTTCTCAGCTCTGGCACAATCCTTCATGAGATTTTAAAAGATTCACTTTCTTATCTAAGGAGTTTGTTTTCTCTGTCTGTAAAACCAAAGTAGCATTTCTCCCTATGTATATACTCCCATCACAGAAAGGATAAGAAAAAGAATGAATCACTTATTACAGATTTCATTGCCCTTACTGTCTGTGTCACTGGATAAACCAA